>CM076582.1:649136456-649403770 GCA_034641835.2 Pinus albicaulis
TATCATGGACATGAAAATTAAGAACACTCGCCAACAGAGGATCCAGCTGTATCGGGTTGTCAAAGCTGGCCAACTCCTGCACCAAGGAAAGTGGTTCACCAGGGACCAAGTTCAGCAGAAATTTCCTCATCTCATGGAGGAACTTAACGCAATGGGGACCATTGCTTCCTAAGGGGGAGGAATGATCCAGGTGGATATTGGTGGCCACCCGCCTATTCCACTTGGGCCCCCACCATTGTCTCTTTCAGTTTTTCAGTTTTGGCATAACTTACTATTTTTAGCAGTTTTCGGGTCCTGAACTTCCGGAGCCGTTTTGAGGCCCTAAAAAACGTTTTTTGGGTATGAAATCGTCACAAAAGTTGTAGTCCTCGGATAGAGCTTTCTAATGATGTATCATGTGCGTCAAACGGAGATAGTATGCCAAAGTTACGTCCCTGGGAAGTTGAAACACCAATTTACCCAAACGGGGCCCATTGTTTTGGCGCTTCATCTCCTAGGGTTAGGTTTTTGGGATGTTTAGGGTTCTCCATTGTTTCTCAATAATAAATAGGCCCTCGCGCCTCATTGTAAAGCAGTTCAGAGGCCTGTAGCCTCCACATCTCTTCTCAGAGATAGCTACCAGTGCCCTAGCTAGTTTTATTTCCTTTCTGTCTGTAAGTAAATTTATGTTCTTTGATATTAATGAAATGAAGTGTTATTTCCGCTGCATCTCTATCTTTATGGTTATGTGTTTATTCTGTTGCGTTCCTGCATAAATCCGGATCAGCTCCGTAGGATCCATTGTTGTTGAATTCCTATTTGTGTTGTGCTTATATTGTTGTTGGAAAACAGGACAACTAACATACTTGGTAGGCCTGCAACATCTACTTCCATTGTATTCTTCTATGGCGTCAAACAAATTCACTCAACTCTCTCAACTGGCTTCACTTCCTAGCGACTCTCAACTAGCTTCGGATCCTGGCTTCTCTCGCTTCGGTTCTTAGCTTCTCTCGCTGTATGAGAGAAGAAAAACATCAACCGCAATAAAGGAGCCACGCCAAACCAAAATTGAAGAGAATAACAAAACCATGTTGTATGAGAGAATAAAAGCATCAACCGCAAGCAAGGAGCTAGGCCAAACCAGAATTGAACAGAATAACAAAGCCAAGCCAGATGGAAATTAAAGAGAACATGCACCCAATTTGGGCAGCCAGATGTACCTGGGTAGCCGCATGTACCAAAGAGCGTAGGTGATCATGGTGGTGGTGAGACTCATGGCGGTGGCCAGACTAAGGCCCTATGTTAATTAAAATTAACCTTAAAATTTATTATGGATGAATTAACATGACATGTATTATGTGGATGAATTAACATAACATTTATTGTGGATGAAAAGCATAAACTGGTTTATAAATCCATTGTATATCCTTCTATATCCTAGTGTTAATCAGGTTGGTGCCTTGGGGAGAGGCCAAATAAGACTTCAATTTATTTGATTCGTCAACTAAAGCCCTCGAAGCCCTCCTCGGGGAGAGGCCAAATAAGACTTCAACTTATTTTATTTGTCAACTAAAGCCCTCGAAACCCTCCCCGTGTTTAATAGTCTAAGGAAAAAGGAATAAAAACATGTACAAGATTAGTCATCTCAAACCCTTAAAACCCTCTTGATGTTTAATAGGCTAAGGAAAAAAAACCCTCGAAACCATCCTCATGTTTAATAGACTAAGAAAAAAGGAATAAAAACATGTACAAGAAAACTTTGGCAATTTTTGGCAAGTTTCGGTTTAAGCATTTGTATTTTTTGAAGCCAAATTATATTCCAAAGCATATAAATTACATAAAAATTCCAAATCATATAAACTAGCAATTGCCTCGGAAAGTGCAAAGAGACGCCGATAGGAGTACTAAATTGAAATAATTATATTTTGGTTTAAAATAATAATTATTATAATAATTTTAGGTTGTTTAGTGTACATACATACATACATACATACATACATACATACATATATTAAATTTGTAATTTGTAATAATATACATCAAGAACCAACCTAGTGCTCATATCAAATAAATATTATGAAAACAATTTATAATTAAAATTCTTATCAATTAAATGAAATGCAATTTTCATCAAAATTCTCATTAAAAAGAAGAAGAAGTAGTATTTCCAGCAATGAGTTTCTTCTTTGAGAAAATCATAGCAAGAATTGCTGGAATAAAGTATGCTTTTAAGGTTGGTGATTAAATTTCTTAAGTAGTGGAAGTTGGATTTTGGTTTCATAGTTTTATATTCCATTTAATAAATTTAATCGGACTTTACTAAATTTGATTTCTTGTAAGAGGAATGTAGAACATATTCTCAATTATCATATTCCATTTACTAAATTTAATTAGACTTTACTAAACTTGATTTATTGTAATAGGAATGTAGAACATATTCTCAATTATCATTATCACAATTGGTAGTAAGATCGAACTATTGCATCTACTATATATATATATATAGTCATATTATTGATTTATTTTTTTTAAATGAAATAAAAACGACAACATTTCATTTTAAGTGCCTATCATTTGACTCATACATTACTTTCTCTCTTTGTTTTTTTTTTTTTCATGTCATTCTCAATATCCTAATTCGGGAAGCCTCATTAATAGTATTGAGGATGATTGTGGTTTCCAAAATTAATTAAGTGCGTGGTTGATTGAGGTGTAGCAGTATGTGATGCAATATATTTTGAATATGAATGAAATGGTTGTTGTGGATATTCATCTAGTTGGTTCAACATAGATAGAACATAATGCTTGAGCCATTAAACATTGGAAATCAATTACATGACAATGTCTATTGCCAATGCATTAACTCATTGAGCATTGAATACATGTGGTACCTCAATATTGTTAACTTCTAAAGTGTCTCTTTTTTTGGAGGGGAAAGCAAACTCGGTTTCCAATTTCAATCGTGTGAGAAACACAATGTTTATCATGATGCTCATTGTGCTTGTTTTGGGTTCAAGAGATGATCTCCTCAACCTATTCATGAACTCTTTATTGTGCAACTTTAACACAAAATTATGAGAAAAAATTATTGTGCAAACCAATGTCTAGATACAAAATTTTGGATTCAATGCGAAGGCAGAATGTCGTCTCCTGGATTGTTATGATCGCAACATATGTGCGCCATGGGAAAGTAGAAATAATTTATCGTTAGCTTGGAGACATAAGAAACTTAGAGTGAATAATAAATGAGTTATTTATGCATAGAAAAATGTATTAAAAGTTTTAGAATTCCAACTTTTTATCTTAACATAATTGAAAGTTAGCAGGGATAGGTAACTGGACAAACATTCAATTTATAGACACATAAACAATGGAGTAATAATGAATTGACATTGCAATAGATTTTGATATATAAGGTATGTTAATTTTGAAGGGGTAAGCATACATATGTTGGAAGTATTGAACACAAGCATTGCAAAAATATACGTTATTGTAGCATCAAACATTGATATGAAAAGACCAAGATAAAAAAAATTGATTATAAATTATGGGAAATTTTTTTTAAATGTAAAACAATTAAATTACAACAAATTAAAAAAGTGTAAATCAATGAAATATTATCACTAACCTCAAAATACAATAATATAGTTATCTTAGAATCAAGTACAAAAAGAAATATATGTTTTATTAAATTTTTTAATAAAAAATTAGAAACTTTCTTGAAATTTTATTTAAAAGTAATAGCAACATAACTTCTCAATATGTTTACTATACATTCCTACAATTTAGAATAAATCAAAACTCATATCCATAATTTGAAACATTCAACATTGAAAAATTAAAAATTCCTAATCTTTAATTAAACTTTAATTCTTGTGAAATCTTTTCTAACAACTTGAAATAGTTATGAATAAACCTGAAATTTTTTCTAACAACGTGAAATAGTTATGAAAAAAATTGAACATAGTAAATGAAGATATAAAACTTTCATTCCAATATATACATATATAAATATGTCAAAGCATGCCCTATATTCTATTTGAGGTGAACCATTTCATATTTTATGAACATGTCAGTAATGTAAATTTGAAATGATTAAGATAATAATGACCAAAGTGTTTTTAGTAGTTATACTTTATTAACTGTTATATGGGTTAATATTCATATATGCATTTTAATGAAAGGATATAATGATATTTAATGGTATTTTTCTCTCCTTAGTAACATCATTGCTTTCATAATAAGTATTTAAAGTGAAAAATATTCCAAACATTCAACCTTAATATAATTCGCCAAATAGTATATATTTCGTGGTTGGGGGTTGGAGGAGGCGATGTTGACTTCTATTATTTTCTTCTTCTCAAATTGATGGCGTAGGTTGAATGTGCTTGGAATATATTTGGCTCAACGATAGCGGTGGAAGGGAACGCCAAGCGCTCCAATATAGTAAATTGAAAGTGAGGAAAAAAAATGGTGAGCCAAAGTGGCGTGCGTGAAGGTCAGCGCTAGGGAGATTTTCCACAGCACTCTCCTCTTCACCGACTGATTGTTTTCCCTCTAGCCTTTGTCTCCTCGTTTCCATAGCCTTCATTTTTGTATGGGCCTGCGTGTCCTACCATTTTAAGAAAAAATCATAATCATCCACTTTCTCCATGCCCCGAATCGATGCACACTGCCTTCAAGGACGGGAGAGTCAATAGGGAAAACAACCTTTCATGTCACCCTTTGCAAGTTGGGGCAGGTTTCCACGAGATTGCAGTCATTTGAACGAATTTAAGTTTGGTTGGTGAGTCATGCTGATGGGATCATCCCTTCTTGAGTTCTGTGATGATTTAATAATAAACTTTACGATTAAGTGGATTTTAATTATCTGATTTCTAGGTGGTCTTGTAACGGATATTTGTTTGATTTCGGAATTATGACTCTAACCTGTGGTTGTGTGTGGAGAAAAATTTTCCCTTTCCTCGGTATGCACTATCTCACCTTTTTTTATACTCCTAAGTTTTTTTCATTTGGCATTTTCCACTGTGCGCTGTTGTGAGGGTTCTATGACTATGTCTCTGTGACTTCTGTTATTCGTTCTTCGTGGGTGTTATCTGGTATGAGGTCACGGCCTCTGTTTTCTCTTACTGGACTCTTTTTTGCAACCTCTATTCACCGTTCAACTCTGCATAGCTTTTTTTAGTTTGATGCAATGGCTCTGTGGGTAATTCCTGCTCCGACAACGAGCTTGAGGGTTTTGAAGCTCGAATCTTTACTATTTGCAAATGGGCTTCTTCTTCTGGGAGGTTTTATGGTTGTTAACAATATTTACTTCCGAATGTAACTGTTTTTTGCTACTTGTCTGATCATCGTTTAACTAATTCTCTGACTGTGATTTTTATTTCTTTTTCCAGGTCGCAACCAGCAGGGAACTCGACATTCGACCTCGGCTCAACAATTGCACAAGGTAAGTCTTCTTTCTATGCTTCAGTAATTGGTTGTTCTTTTCCTGATTAAAATAAGGGTTTTTTCTCCTTGTGAGAAGGTTCCATGTTTGTTTAGCAACCGATTAGTTTCTTCCTCGATTTGTCACTACCCTCCTGGTAAGCTTAGGCTTTTAAGCCCTCACTACTCTCCTCTGTTTCAAATTCCAACCTCTTCGTGGTTCTTATCGTGTATATGTCTTTCTTGCAGGTAGCTGGTCGGTGCTCCAAATGTGGTTGTTGATTTCACTGTTGCTAACCCCCAAACGGGTAGGGTCCCTCCCTGTATTCACTTTCAGTATTTAGGGTACTATGAGTCTCGGCTCCCCCATCAGTTGTCCGCCGTGTTGGCTTCTCCGCTAACTGTAGCTTTTGATAAAAGGTTTTCTCCTATTTGTAAAAGGACTTTGGAACTATGAGCGTTCTTTGGTTTTGGCATTTTCCGTTAGTAATGGGGTTTTTGCATTGGGGTTTTTGAACCCGTATACTCGACTGAACATTTCATATACTTAGCTATGTTTTGGACCACAACAGTTTTCTTGGCATTTGTAAATAATTTATTTCGATAATGTGCAAAAAGGAAACGACTTACTCTTGTTGAAATGATACCTGTGATTTCTCTGTTACAATGCTTGGTGCGATTCTATAATAGTAGTTCTCCGTCGATAATGTATATCTCAATTCTTGTATGTAGTCCCGTTTGCATGTTCGATGCAATCACTCCCAATTATTCTTGGCTATCTTTCAAATGCCTGAAAATAAAAATACTCCACCAGTTCTTTTTGCCACTGTAGTAAATGCATTCAATATTTAATGAAAATAAGAATAAATTTGATTTAAGCTGCGAATGGATTTAGATGATTTGTTTCCAATTCTCTTCTGTGATTTTATTTGTCTTTTTCTAGGATGGAAAATCAACCCTACAAATGTGTTATCCTGTCCCTTTTGTATCATTGTTGAACAGTTCTTTCTTTTTTAAACTGCCAACAATTACAAGTAGTTATAATGGACAACTATTCTTTTTCGTTCACCTTAATTCCGTAACTAATTTAAAATAGTAACTAAAAGGAATTACAATGAAATTAAAAAACACAATTTGTTGTTAAGTTCTAAATGCTAAAAACTAAAGAAAATAATTGAAATAACTCAGGTGCAATGACCTGTAAACCTGTGAGACAAAATACTTTAATTTTTTTGGTTCACCTTGAGCTAGATGCTCCTGCATCAAGCTCCCAGGGTGACAAAAATTCATGGCTCCGTTCCATGAGCTCCTCCACTGAATATCTTGCACGTTGTATTTGGGACGCATCAAGCCACGAACTGTCTTCAATGGGGATGTTCTTCCACTTGACAAGGTACTGGAGGTACTCTCTTCTACGAGTCCGCTTGGCCACCTGTGTGTCGCGAATTCTCTCGATCTCAAGGGGCTGAGCCAAAGGCATTTGCCTCATCCAAGATCCACTTCCTGTCTGGGTGTCCCACTCTGGCTGTGCCAAATTGTCCACTTCAATACTGGCAGTGCATGGAAACAGATCTACTACATTGAAGATAGGTGATATGCCTATTCCTGGGGGTAACTGTAATTCATAGGCATTTGCAGAGAATTTACGCAAAATTTTGCAAGGGCCAATTTTTTTAAACTTCAATTTGTTGTACTCACTCTTAGGGAACCTGTCTTTGCATAAATGTGCGAGGACATCATCCCCCACTTGAAACTGTACCTCTCGCCATTTTAGATCTGCTTGCTATTTATACTTCTGACTGTTGTCCTGCAACTTAGATTTTACTTGTTCATGTAGGTCATTCATTACTTTGGCGAAATACTCCCCATCAGCACTCCTTCTTTCCAATTGTCCCAGATCCCGTAACTCATGCACTTTGCGAGGATGCATGCCATACAATATTTGAAAAGGGCTATATCCTGTGCTTCGATTCGGAAAATCGTTATAAGCGAATTCTGACTGGGCAAGTACACGATCCCACATTCGTGAATTTTCTCCAATCAAACTCCGTAGTAGGTTTCCTAAGCTTATTTTTACCACCTCGATCTGCCCATCAGTCTGTGGGTGATAAGCAGAGCTGAAGTTCAATTGTGTATCCAACTTCTTCCACAGGGTACGCTAGAAATATCCTGTGAATTTCACGTCCCTGTCGGAAACAATGGACTTAGGTAAACCGTGCAGTCTGAAAATCTCTATGAAAAATAGGTGTGCTACGTGAGTAGCATCACTAGTTTTTTTACAAGGGATGAAATGTTCCATTTTTGAAAACCTTTCCACTACCACCATCACAGAATCACAAACTCGTTGTGTTCTGGGTAGACATAAGACAAAGTCCAAGTTGACTGAATCCCATGGTCTATTCGGAATAGGCAGTGGTGTGTAGAGTCCTGTATTATGACTGTGTCCTTTCGCCAACTGACACACTTTACATCTGGTTACAAATCGCTGTACATCCCTTCGTATCTTCAGCTAGTAATAAAAGTGATTGAACTGATCTAGGGTCTTATCAATGCCGAAATGTCCGACAAGACCTCCACTGTATTTTTCTCAAATGATGTTCTCCCTCATCGAACAGTCGGGAATACATAACTGTCCTCCTTTAAACAACAATTTTTCTTGTAAATTATATTCCAACCATGGACTATTGTTTCTCAATAAAGGATTTTGCCAGGCTTCATAAGCCTCCTTGAAATCTGCATTTATTTTATACAAGTCTTTCAGTTGTTCAAATCCCATCACTTGTATCGTACTCTCTTGTAAGAGCAAAGCTCTTCTACTCAACGCATCTGCTACCTTGTTGGCTTGTCCACTGATATGATTCAATACAAAGGTGAAACTCTGCAAGTACTCAACCCATTTGGCATGCTTGTGGTTCATCTTATGTTGCTGCATAACATACTGTAATGCAGAATTATCAGAAAACAAAACAAATTCACTACCCAACAGATAATGTCTCCAATGCTTCAGTGTTTGGACGACCACATAAAACTCCTTGTCATAAGACGAGTACTTTTGCCTGCTTTCATTCAGATTTTCACTGAAATAAGCGACTAATTTGTCTTCTTGGCTGAGTACGGCTCCAATGGCTGTACCACTAGCATCACAACGAACTTGGAATAGTTTGTTAAAATCAGGAAACCTCAAAATCGGTCTTTCAGTGATCTTTTTTTTCAAAATATGAAAACTTTTTTCTGCTGCTTCAGTCCAACAGAAAGGCTGATTTTCCTTTTTGATTGTGTCCAACATAAGTGTGCAAATCTCACTAAAATTTCTTATGAATTTACGAGAGAAACTTGCCAATCCATGAAAACTATGAACCTCAAACAGGCTCTTTGGGGGTGGCCATCTAACAATGACTGCAACTTTCTCTGGGTCCATTGTTAGCTCATTCTCTGCAATCACAAAGCCCAAATAAACTAATTCCTTCTGGAAAAAAGAACATTTCTTCAAATTTATCAGCAACTTGTTTTGCTGCAACTTCTCCAACACACTCCGAACATGTCAAAATTTTTCTTCTTTGGTCTTACTGAAAATCAGTATATCATCCAGATATATAATTACAAACTTCCCAATGAACTCCTTCAGCATTTCTTTCATCAGACGCATAAAAGTACTACGGGCATTACTTAATCTAAATGGCATCACCAGCCACTCATAAAGTCCTTCATTAGTTTTGAAAGTTGTTTTCCATTCATCCCCCTCTCGGATTTGGATCTGGTGGTATCTGCTCTTCAGATCGATTTTTTAGAAGTATGCTGCTCCACTTAAGAATTCCATCATGTCATCCATTTGTGGCAATGGGAATCAGTACCTAATGATAATCTTATTAATGGCTCTCAAATCTGTGCACATTCACCACTCTCCTTCTTTCTTGGGAGCTAAAACTGTTGGAACTGCACAGGGACTCAAACTTTCCCTTATCAACCCCTTATCCAGCAATTCTTGCACTTGTTTCCTAATTTCCTCATTGTCCTTAGGACTCATTCAGTATGCTGCCTTATTTGGTAAACTAGCTCTGGGTATAAAGTCTATGTGATGACTGATACTTCTCTTTGGAGGTAATTCATCTGGAAAATCATCCACTACAATGTTGCTGAATTCCTGCAACATGTCTTGGATTTCTTTAGGCAAATATGTAATTTTAGTGTGTAATAACACTGTTTTTGGCCTCCTTACAACAACATATTTTATCTCGTTGTCCTTGATCCGTTTCAAAAATTCCTTTCCTCCCACCAGCAATACTTTGAATCCACTGTTTTCTGTTGTCTCTTCCTCTATGATGGGTACAAGCATATGCTTAATCCCATCCTTGACAAACTTGTAACAGTTTTTCTTCCCATCATGTACTACTTTTATTTCATACTTCCATGGTCTCCCTAGCAGTATGTGACACACATCCATAGGCATAATATCACAAACAACTTTATCCTTGTACCTGCCAATACGAAACTCAACCTCACATTGTTCATCAACTAGCATTTGATGTCCCTTATGTAACCACGACACCTTGTAAGGAGTGGGGTGCTTCGATCTCTTCAATCCAAACTTCTCCACGATCTCTGTGGCAGCTAGATTACATGTGCTCCCACTGTCGATAATCAATTTGCAGCATTTTCCATGTGACTTATAGACTCTCTGGAATAATTCCTTCCTTTGAGTTGGGTCAGCTATCTCCTTGCTGGTTTTAGCAATACCTTATTCAAGACCAAGGCTTCCCCTGTCTCCGGCACATTTTCTATCTCTTGGGGTGGTACCTCCACTTCCTCTGTCTGAGCAACATAGCAACATATGCTCCTCTTGCTCCAACCTGCTCACCCTCAGGACACTCAAAGGACTTGTGCCCCCACTTGTGGCACTTGTAACACTGGATGGCAGCTCCTCTGCCTCTGCCATTACCTCTTCCACGTTGGTATGGCCTTCCTCCCCTAGTGTTATTGTCCTTCTATACTGTCCCTGGAGTTTTTGAACTACTGCCTTCATCATTGGGGTTGGCAGCTCTATAGGCTCATCCTTTCCCCTTGCCAGATCCTCCTCCTCTTCTGGCATTTTGTTTCCTATTTATCTTCTCCTCTACTCTTAAGGCACTGTGATAAGCCTCATCTATGGTTCTAGGTGAAAGAATACTTATCTCATCCAATATTTCCCACCTTAATCCATTCACAAACCTTGTTGTTTTTTCTGGGGTATCTTCCATGTAACCTGCTCTCAGGTTTACCCGATAGAATTCCTCGGTGTATTCTTTTACAGTCATCCCCTTCTGTTTCAGATTTTGTACCTGCCTGTACATAGCAATCTTATAGTCTTTGAGTAAGAATTTACCCTTCAACTTAGCTTCCATCCTGGTCCATTTTTTTATAGGCTACTTGTTCAACCTCTTCCTCTCTGCTTGTATACTATACCACCATAAGGATGCATGCCCTTTCAACCTTGTGGCAGCGAATTTAACTCTTTTATCTTTGCTGATCTCCTCATAGTCAAAATACTTATTTAGCTCACTGAGCCAATATAGCAGTACCTCTGCTGACAAACTTCCATCATAATTTGAAAGCTCATGCTTTGGCTTACTATTTGATAGTAAGACTAACCTCAAAATTTTAAGTTCAGGCCCTTCTCCATCTGATCCATATGTTGTCTTTGCAGCTTCCTCATCACTATCATCTCCTCCATCAGGATCCCTTCTTCTTCCTGCTTCTACTGCCACCAAACGGGCATTCAATATCCTAATGTCTTCCCTCAATCCTTCATATTCTACTCTTTGAATAGCTCTCCCATGACCTCGCCTTCCAACTTCCATTTTTCTAAAACACTCAACCTGCTCTGATACCAAAAGTTGATGGGACCAGCCCTTATTGAGTTCTGTGATGATTTAATTATCCAATTTCTCGGTGGTATTGTAATGGATATTTGTTTGATTTCATAATTATGACTCATACTTGTGGTTGTGTGTGGAGGAAAACTGTCCCTTTCCTCAGTATGCGTTATCCCGCCTTTTGTTATACTCTTAAGTTTTGTTCATTTGGCATTTTCCACTGTGCGCTGCTGTGAGGGTTCTGTGACTTCTGTTATTCGTTCTTCGTGGGTGTTATCTGGTAAGAGGTCATGGCCTCTGTTTTCTCTTACTGGACTCTTCGTTGCAACCTCTATTCACCGTTCAACTCTGCATAGCTAGTTTTATTTTGATGCAATGGCTTTGTGCATACTTCCTATTCCGTCAATGAGCTTGAGGGTTTTGAAGCTCGAATATTTACTGTCTACAAATGGGCTTCTTCTTTTGGGAGGTTTTATGGTTGTTAACGGTATTTACTTCCGAATGCAACAGTTGTTTGCTACTTGTCCGCTCATCGTTTAACTGGTTTTCTAACAGTGATTTTTATTTATTTTTCTATGGCGCATCCTACAGGGAAATTGGCGTTCGACCTCGGCTCGACAATTGCACAAGGTAAGTCTTCTTTCTCTGCTTCAGTAATTGGTTTTTCTTTTCCTGATTAAACTAAGGGTTTTTTCTCCTTGTGAGCAGGTTCCCTATTTGGTTGGCGACCGATTGGTTTCTTCCTCGATTTGTCACTACCCTCCTGGTAAGCTTAAGCTTTTAAGCCCTCACTACTCTCCTCTGTTTTGAATTCCAACCTCTTCGTGGTTTTTATCGTGTATATATATTTCCTGCAGTTAGTTGGTCGGCACTCCAAATATGGTTATCGATTTTATTGTTGCTGACCCCCAAACGGGTAGGGTCTCTCCCTGTATTCACTTCCAGTATTTAGGGTACTATGAGTATCGGCTCCGCCATCAGTTGTCTGCCATGTTGGCTTCTCCGCTAACTACATTTCTTGATAAAAGGTTTTCTCCTATTTGTAAAAGGACTTTGGAACTATGAGCGTTCTTTGGTTTTGGCGTTTGCCATTAGTAATGGGGTTTTTGCATTGGGGTTTTTGAACCCGTATACTCGACTGAACATACCATATACTTAGCTATGTTTGGGACCACAACAGTTTTCTTGGCAATTGTAAATAATTTATTTCAATAATGTGCAAAAAGGAAATGATTTACTCTTGTTGAAATGATACCTGTGATTTCTCTGTTACAATGCTTGGTGCGCTTCTATAATAGTAGTTCTCCTTCGATAATGTATATCTCGATTCTTGTATGTAGTCCCGTTTTCATGTTCAATGTAATCACTCCTGTTTGTTCTTAGCTATCTTTCGAATGCCTAAAAATAAAAATATTGCACCAGTTCTTTTTGCCACTGTAGTAAATGCATTCAATATTTAATGAAAATTAGAATAAATTTGATTTAAGCTACGAATGGATTCAGATGATTTGTTTCCAATTCTCTTCTGTGATTTTATTCGTCTTTTTCTAGGGTGGAAAATCAACCCTACAAATGTGTTATCCTATCCCTTTTGTATCATTGTTGAACAGTTATTTCTTTTTGAAACTGCCAACAGTTACATGTAGTTATAATGGACAATTGTTCTTTTTCGTTCACCTGAATTCCGTAATTAATTTAAAATAGTAACTAAAAGGGATTACAATGAAATTAAAAAAACACAATTTGTTGTTAAGTTCTAAATGCTAAAAACTAAAGAAAATAATTGCAATAACTCAGGTGTAATGAGTGTTAGAATGTGTAATTCCTACTTGTCCAGTTGTGACTCTCTATGAATAGAGTCTGTTCCTATTTCCTAGGTTAGCTAAAACTAGTTTCCTTATTTGGTGTGAGGTTGAGATATTCCCTCAACCAACTTATTGTACGTCTAAGATAGATTTCCTATCTTGAGACTGATTCATGTATAAATGTGTGTAATCTATTTAATTAATAAGATAGTTTGCATATTATAGTTTTATTTTGGTCTCGGAGCGGTAAAGGCCTGGACCTCGGCCCCTCCTGGGCTGAGGGAAATAAGAAGAATATATTTAGTTTATTTTGTCGATTGGTTTGGGCGGACTGGTGCGGTGAGTGTGACTGCACCTTGTGATTGGTTCTCTAAACAGAATTGAGGATTGACACACCAGTTCCAGCACTGCTGTCATAAGTCATGGCAGAAAAGATTCAGGGAACGCACAGTTTGCTGTGTATTTCGTGCTGTTCGTGCCAGTGTTCGAATTGTGAAGCGCTGACCGGAATTGCAATTCGTGGAATTTGTTTGAGTTTGTTTGTGCGTTGAGGCAGCTGTCTACGCTGTCTAAACTGAGTGCGGGCCTCCAAATCATTGCTTACAGCGTTGGAGCTTACGCCGGATTGAAGGTTCCTGCCAGATCGTGCTAAGCACGTGAAGTTTTCCTGCCCTCTAAGCACGTGAAGTTTGTCAGCGCGTGGAGTTTTAAATTGCCGGATTGAAATTGCTTGAAATTGCCGGATCTGATTTTGGAATGTAAGATTTCCTTTCTTATTAAATTGGTGCGCGGTGACAGTTTTTTTTTTTTTGGTATTTAAGTTTTTTTTTGGGGTGCGGCCGTCCACAAAATCGAAACAGAGACCGACCCCTATGCTTGCTGTTCGTGGCTCCTGCCGGTTAGTTGGCAGTTGAGGGATATAAACACAGCGTCGTTTGTCTTCATTTGGTGCGGTTTTTTTTTTTTTTAAACAGTTTTTGGTGCTGTGTATTTTTGTGGTTTGCTTGGGAGTTGAGGGAGCTTCAAGAGACTGTTCAATATCCAGTGGAACACCCTGAGAAATTTGAAAAGTTTGGCATGTCTCCTTCGAAAGGAGTGCTCTTTTATGGGCCACCAGGTTGTGGTAAGACTTTGCTTGCAAAAGCTATTGCGAATGAGTGCCAGGCCAATTTTATCAGTGTAAAAGGCCCAGAATTATTAACTATGTGGTTTGGAGAAAGTGAGGCCAATGTTCGAGAGATTTTCGACAAAGCCCGACAGTCAGCGCCTTATGTCTTGTTTTTTTTTATGAGTTTAATTCTATCTTGGATGAGAGATGAAAATACCACATCCAACGGCTATGAAGCTATGTGCTGATATCCAGAGACCGAGAGGTGAAAGAAGTGTCCGATGTATGTGCCACTTCGCTGAATTAATTAACTCAGCGGAATTCTTGTTGTAAAATTCGATGATAGGATCGCCCGAAGAACTGTAACTTGTGTGTTGTTACCAAAACTTATATGGTAGGTTTGAGGTGTATGTGGATCGTATTTTGGTTGGAGTCGTTTCGGTAATCTTATGCCACGGTAAAATGTCGTATTTGTGAAAATGTCTTATTTATAAATGTTTTGGAATTTGAAGCATTGAGCCTAGCTAACTCAATGGAGTGGTTTTGTTAGAATTAACTACTCTAACAAATCGCATAGGTGAATTCAAGACACCAATTAGACAAGAAAAAGAAAGCAGATGTGAAGACACTGTGTGGTAGATAGTAAGACTGAAGTGTAACAAATATTATTTTTGTGCAACAGCCCAACAACGACACTGAAAATTAAAGGATGATGGACATATAGGTGAAAGTTTGTGTGAATTAGTGTGGGTTTCTTAGAATAGACTCTTGATGATGAGTCACTCAGTTGAATGGTAAGCAAGTCTAGGATGGTTTTGTAGTGGTCATTTTATGTACCTGATAACTCCAAGAGATGGAGTATGTACACCTTATAAAGGTATGTGCATCCTCGTAAAAGTTCGTGGTCATCTCAAAACCACTTTGTAACTACAGGTTCATGGTCAACCAGAAACCATTTTGCAGTGTCAGTTTATGGTCAGCTAAAAACCGCGTATAATAGTGAAGCAGACTGGAAACAGGTCTATGTCAGTGTTTGCCACTGATGAAGAGCATGGTTACGGGTCATCCGATAAAACCCAGGAAGAGCATGGTTCCGGGTCATCTGCTAAAACCCAGGAAGAGCATGGTTACGGGTCATCCGATAAAACCCATGTTGGAGGGGGATCTGTAGATACAGGTACATGTATGCTGTGATAATGGTTGACAGAACCATGTATACGAAGGACATCCTACAAGACCAGCAGTTGCAGCAGTTGGTACCCATGCATTTCGGTGGATGGTTGCTCCTTTATATGGACGTCGACATATTTTTGTTATGTTTGATCACAACTAGATTTTGCGAAGTGATATCGAGACAAGTAGTCATTAAGGGGGTGTGTTAGAATGTGTAATTCATACTTGTCCAGTTGTGACTCTCTATGAATAGAGTCTGTTCCTATTTCCTAGGTTAGCTAAAACTAGTTTCCTTATTTGGTGTGAGGTTGAGATATTCCCTCAACCAACTTATTGTACGTCTAAGATAGATTTCCTATCTTGAGACTAATTCATGTATAAATGTGTGTAATCTATTTAATTAATAAGATAGTTTGCATATTATAGTTTTATTTTACAAATGTGTTATCCTGTCCCTTTTGTATCATTGTTGAACAGTTATTTCTTTTTGAAACTGCCAACAGTTACATGTAGTTATAATGGACAATTGTTCTTTTTCGTTCACCTGAATTCCATAATTAATTTAAAATAGTAACTAAAAGGGATTACAATGAAATTAAAAAAACACAATTTGTTGTTAAGTTCTAAATGCTAAAAACTAAAGAAAATAATTGCAATAACTCAGGTGTAATGAGCTGTAAACCTGTGAGACAAAATACTTTAATTTTTTTTGTTCACCCTGAGCTAGATGCTCCTGCATCACATGCAACGCTCCATAGTTGCAACAAACAAAATTAGAGCTCCAAAGAAGATTACAGAAGTATGGGTTGCAAATAATTCAGAGAAGATCTATTTGGAACTATTGTCGTCTAATTTTACCATTGAAGTTACCATTCTATGTTTCATTGCATTCTAATTTGGGAAATTATCTTTACAATAGCTTGATGATTATTATTAATATTTTGGAGAAACGACAACAAGAAGCTCGGAGTTTGATTTCAGACATTAAATTGATTCAATTCAAGCCTCCCCAGATTATCTGCTGACAGGAATTCGAATCAGATTTTCCTCCACGAACATATCAAGTTCAATAAAAATTCAAGACTCGAGGAGCTACAAAAGAATGTTTGGTACAGATTTGGATAATGAGGGCACAAAGACAACAAATATTTCTCTGCTAGGAAAAAATGAGCTCAGTTAGTAGAACTACAAAATTGGCTTTTAGGAGGAATGGAAAAAATATTTTGATGGGAATTCAAGGCAGAGTTTTCTGAAAAACAAAATCAGTCATACATATTTTGAATGAAGGATTAGAGTTTTTTTGTTTTTGTTTTAACTTGTGATTCAATAATAAAGCCTTCCCTCAAATGACCTTCAAATAACTTCTTTGAAGGGCCCTCATATGAGACCAATTTTTTTCCTTAAAACCAACATAGATAAAAAAACTTCATACCATAATCGGTCCAAATTTTTCACCAAAGAGAAACCAAACATACCTCAAGGTCTTTCCATAAAGGATTTCCAGTTCCTGCAATTCCAAGTACAACAATAAAATGTCTGTCTGGGTAGAATTTAAGAACTGCTTAAGTGACCTCAACAATTAGAGATGCCTGGGTCTAGTGTTAGAGACTCAACACCCATCGAGTCTTCAGAGGGCTAATCAGTTTATTGTCCTGTCAGTTTATTGTTATGTTTCTATTTTGATATGTTTTATGTATATTTTGTTGAATAATATAGAAGGAAGTAGCAGTTGTAAGTCAAACTTTTTTAAGGTTATAGATAGTTCAACTTATAGAGTTGAGTGTGATAAACTAAATATATTCCGATTTTGGATGGCATACAATGTCTTTCAATGGCCAACAAACATGGTTTCCCACCAAGATAGGTTGAGGACTTAGAAGAAATATATTTTGAAATCTATCATTTTTTGAAAAAATGAATGAAAATAATAAGTCCTACTCAACTTTCAAAAAAAAAAAAAAAATTCTATTAAAAAAACTCATTTTGTTCTATAAAATTACAATGATGTATTATTTTGAATTTTAAAATTGTAAATTATAAAATTTTCATTTATATTTATATTTTGATATGTTATTATCTTATATTTAATTTTCTTAGTCTAACTCCATATTAAAAATAAATTTAATGAGTTACTTCAATTGCAAGTTGTTAATAATAGTAAATATTTGAGTAAATAATAATAATAATGGTGAAACCTGATTTGATTTGTTTTCTTTTATATTTTTATTACAAGAAATAACCTTTAAACAAATTTGATTTGGTTTTTATTATATATATATATATATATATATATAAAAGACATTGTTTACATTGTTCACAATTTTGTGTGGTAAATGATTTTCTACAAATTTGATTTGATTTTTATTATATATATATATATATATATATATATATATATATATATATTAGAAAAGACATTGTTTACATTGTTCACAATTTGGTGTAGTAAATGATTTTCTATTATAATTGGTCATTTTTTTTGCAAAAAATTAACCATAAAAATGTTTGAATGATTTTTTTTATGGTGGAAATGGATTCAACATCATCAAAAATCAGGAGGCACCAAAATCCTGAAGTTTGATAATTGTAACCCAAATTTCTTAATTTTTTTTTTCTTATTTTTACCAAAATCATGCTGAAATTTCTACTAGTTTTAGAAAATATTCATCAAAACTACTAATTGTTGGTGAAAAATATGCTTTCATGTTCAAATGGTGCAAGCAATACATACTACAAGCATGTTTAAACCAAAGAATTACATCAATCATAACATATTTTTATTTGATTAGAATAATAATGATAGATGATTATATAAATGGCTTTTAAATTTATTTGTATAGATATTAATTTTATAATTTTGTTTCTTAATTTTGCAAAATTTTATATTAAAATGTAATAGATAAATAAAATTATAATTTAAAATATTAATATAATCAGAAAACTGGCAGCCAAAAATAATCATTGTAAATTAACTTACGAAGTTGTCTATGGATGCAACAGAATATCCCGGACGGCAGTTTTATGCCGAAATCCAGTAAAAAAAATTCAAAAAATTAGGTAGTTGGAGTGTTTGAATTGCATTTTTGATAGTGAAATAGATTTAGCACTATCAAAAACCCTTAGGGCACCCAAAATACTGAAGTTTAACAACTGTAAACAAGATTCTGATAAAACTTTGCCGGAATTTATGGGTTATTTGGTAAATTTTTAGACTACGACTTAACTTACCCATTATGACCATTATGATGATTGTCATTCAATTCTGTATATTTGACCGTCTGACTATCTGCTTTTCATGGAGAGCCCATGAATTCTTATGGTGGGGTCCATGACTATATTCAACGACAAAATATCTTTGATATTCATCACATTCATTTTAATAAAAAAAAAACATTATTGAAAATTAATTTTAAATGATGTCACTCTCGGTATAACTTGCCACACCAACCGTATATCAATCCATTTTCTAATTTATTTTCGAAGTTTCTCCACATGACTGAATTGTCTTTTTCTTTGCTTTACTTTTTCAACACGAAAAATACTCTGGTTTTATATGAAGTACCAGATACAGCCATATTCGTTCCAAAAATTACATTTCTCCAACTTACAGAAAGCTACACTAGAGTCAAGCGGATCGAATCACACTGGCACAGTCCAGAGAACCTGGATGCACACATGAGCCAATCCCTCTAAGAGCTAAGTTTAGTAGTATCATCATTTCAGTCAAAAATTATTACATCTTCTAGCTAATACCTTAAGCCATGAACAAAAATAGTCAACAAAAACTTTGAATTATGCAAAACTAACCGAAACCAAGAATAAGCCCAATCCTTCACAAAAATTTAATAGAACCTGTTGCTCCACAACCATCTGTCTTATGAAACTGGTAATGCATTTCACCGAAGCTGCCCTCAAACCCTTTTTTCGATAATCGATCAGCTGCTTCATTCTTCTCCCTATAGATATGATGGAAAGAGATAACATATAATGTGCCCCTTGATACATTAATTATCTCCAGCCAGTGAGCAAGCGATCCCACATTGATAGTAGCTTTTTGGTTCATGTGATCAATTAAAACTTTAGAATCCCAAATAATCCATATCTTATCCATAGGAAACTGACTGGAACTTCAGTGTTTGTATTAGTTCCCACTCCATTGTTCCAGTAAATCTTGTAATGACATTCAGGAGACAACATAAGCCAAGCCCTATAGCCACAGATAGATTGCTGGGAGGCCCCATCAAAGTATCCAACAGGGTAACATACCTCGTGGGGGGAAAAACGCTTTGACATATCAGCGGGAGGCTTTTGTTTAATCTTCAGATGATCCCATAAACTGATAATCTGAAAATTTGTAGTGAAAGAATTACCTGATATGCCATTAAATATTTTTCTGTTTCGGGTAATCCATATATTCCAATGAAAAAGAATGGGAATAGATCTTACAGGTTCCCCTCTCTTAAGCCACCATTTTAGACATGCCTTCGTCGATTGATCATCCAGGGTATAGATCTTAAGCTTGTCACAAACAATTGCCCAAGTGTCAGTTGCATAGGGACAAAAATAAAACATATGGGAATTATCCTCCTCCTCTAGCCCACATAAAGAACAAATACCTGGACCATGCCACCCTCTTTTCTGAAAATTTCTCCATGTTAAATTTTTGTCCTTCCAAACAAGCCATAAAAATATAATCATTTTTATTTGTACTCTAGAATTCCAAAAAGCTTTGAACCAACATTCATTTTCCATCACCACCTTATTTTTTATCAACACCGAATATATCTCCTTGGCTTTCAAGCCCTCCTTTACATCCTTACCTTCCCATAACAGTCGATCTCCCTTCGACATCCTCAACCATCCCAAAGATTTTATCCTGTCTGTATACTCTGCAAATTTTCCTTCCCAAATCACGTCCAACCCCAAATCTGCACAATCCTTCCACCTCGGTATCTCCCCAGCCCATTCCTTGATAGTCTGAGTGATGAAAAAACACCCCTTTTGATTTAGCACATGAATTAAATCCTCCAAATTTTGTTGAGTCTCATCCAGCCCCATCAGCATCCTGCTTCCAATCAGAATTTTAGTCCCATTACCAAAAACCCATTTCAAATGATTCATGATAGTAGGCCATAGATTGCCAAAGCCTTTCCAAATGTTTGATTTGCACTTTCGAGCAAGCCACCCCGAAGTAGCCAGATCCACCACAGAAACTTCTCCCAAGTACTTATGTTTTATTATATCGTGCTATTTTCCTTTGCAATGGAGACCTCGCCATAGTGACTTGATTATAAGTGAATTCCCAAATACCCCCATGTCTAAAATGCGCTAGCCCCCTCTGTTTTTTGGGATTGTCAAAGCATCCCAGGAAGCAATATGAATGGTCTTTTTTTCTCTCGCTCCGCCCCATATGAACTTCGCCATAATCTGCCTGATTTCCTTCAAAATTTTCTTTGGGAGGATATAGAGATGATCCCAATAGACCATAATTTGTTGCAGGACCGCCTTCGACAAGATCAACCTACCTCCTCTCGATAACCATTTTGTTGTCCAATTGTTAATCTTATTCTGAAATTTAATAATCCACCAACTCCAATCTTCTGCAGAATAATTCATAGGTTTCATTCTGAAGCCAAGGTAATTCAGTCCATCAGACAAAGGAGCCTTAATAAAGTTGAAGAGAACAGCTAACTCCTAATACATCACCTCCTCCCCCTCAGCACAGTATATGCAGGACTTCTCAGCGCTTGCAATCATCCCAGTTGCATCACTGAAAAGTTTTAAGATGTTATACATTACCATCCAACAATTCCTAATCATCATCCCAAATATGAGAATGTCATCAATGAACAGACTGTGAGTTGACGACAGCTGAGAACTAATTTCAATACCGTGAAACATACCACTCGTAGTTGCCCGATTTATTTTAATACTTAAAGCGTCCATTATAAGAACAAAAAGGAGTGGCGACAGTGCACACCCCTGTCTCAAGCCTCTGTTGGGATTGAAAAACTTAGATACAAAACCGTTAATAATCACAACCATTGAATTATTGGACACACAAGCCATAATCCAAGCTACTGCCTCCTTGCGTAGCCCAATTTTAAACAGAACCAAACGTAGGAAAACCCAATCAACACGACCATAAGCTTTCTTAAGATCAATCTTCATCACAACTGCTTCCATCTTCTTTGAATGGATAGTATGGATCGTTTCTTGAGTTGCTGCAACAACGTCATGAATGTTACGGTCTTTTAGAAATCCATACTGCTCCAGGGAGATGAAAATGGACAGTACTTCTTTCATCCTCTCCATGATTACTTTTGAAATGATTTTATAGATAGTATTATAGAGCGAGATGGGCCTAAAGTCATCAAAGGTAAGCTCGCCTTTCTTTTTAGGGATAAGAACTATAAGCGTTGAATTTATGGCTCCATTGATCTTTCCAGATACTCTTGCTTCTTCTACCATGTCCCTTAAGTCCACAATAAACTCCTTGATAAAATGAAGAAAAAAATCAGGGGACCAGCCATCTGGCCTCAGACTTTTATCGACAGCAAAGGATTTTAGAACTCTTTTGATCTCCTCAGCCGACACCTCCCCGAATAACCTTTGATTATCAACCTCATTAAACATAACAAGAAATCCACCGATCATTTCCATGTGTTCCTCCGACACCGGAACTTGTCTTTGTTTATAAAGTGATCCGAAGAAATCAACCGCCACCGTTTTAATTTCCTCCGTCAAACATAAAGGCCTGCCCTCATATTTTATGTCCCAAATCTCATTGTCCTTTCTTTTGCCAGAGGAAAACTTGTGGAAATATTTCGTATTTCTGTCCCCCTCAACCAGCCAGGTCACCCTACTCTTTAGCCTCCAAGAAGATTCCTCGTTCTTCAAAAAGATACGAAGCTCCACTTCAATGTATTTCAACATGTCCCAGAAGTCATCACTTTGAGTGCCATTGGCCACCTCCTTATGAATTTTGCTTCGCTCTAATAGAAAGGGCCTAATCCGATCCTTTTCTCTTTTAAGTTTATCCCTCTCCCACCTTCGAACCACGATTTTCATCCCCTTCAGAGTCGAGACTAGATGGTTCATCGCCGATGAACCCACCTCCCTCTTATGATGATGTAAGTAGTCCTTAATCAATACATTAAATTATGCATCAACCAACCATCTTTTATTAAACCTAAAAGGAAAACCTAGAGGCTTCGGCTCAAAGTCCCAAGTCATAGAGATCGGTCTATGATTTGATAAAGTAACATCCTCTGTAACTGGCTTGGTGCCCCGCATACATAGACTAAGACCGGAGCAAATCAAAAAACGATCAAGTCGCTTCCCTATAAACTGCTGCCCTTTCCTACCATTCACTCACGTAGGACAGTTTTCAAACAGAGGCACATCAATAAAATTTGCATCCTTCATAAAACCCTTAAGAATCTCTGCAAATGGATCAGCCCTGCCAGAATCCCCCCAAATCTCATGAGGATGAAATGTACAGGTTAAGTCACCAGCTATAATGGTGTTCTTCAAACTTAAAAATCTGCTTTCGTCCATTCGAGACCAAAAAGACAATTTATCAGCATAAGGCGCATATATATTAATGAAATTTATGTGCCTACAGAAGCCCCTACAATATCCAGAAAGAATCATACCCCCAAAAAAGCCATAAGGATTGATGGAAACCAACCTCGGATCCCATAATGCAGCACACCCACCCGACTACCCGAAAGCATCAGTCGCCGCCATGCTCCACTTTGGAAACATGGAACAAAGGACATCAATAGATCTATCAGCATTCACCATGGTTTCTTGAAACAAAAATATAGAAGGCTTCACAATCACAATTTTTTTTTTAAATGACAATATCTTATCCCTACCCCCCAACCATGAATATTCAGAGATACAATCTTCATGGAGGAGACTCTGAGGCTGGGGTCAATGCTCTAAAAACCCTATCACTATCAATGGTCATCGACACAGGAACATCCCTGAAGTTTCCTTCCAACAATGTATCAGAGACACCCGAAACCAACACTAGCTTCTTCTTCCTCTTTGGATTACCCCTCCCTCTCCGAATCATTACATTCGATCTCGAAGAAGGAATTATGACCGATTTTGGGGATGGAGGACCAGAGAACGCAGGGAGAGGGACCAAACCCGCGTCTGAGTTGGCCATCAAAAATTCAATTTCACTACCAATTGAGTTTCTGGGAGAAAAAAACTCGTCGTGAGGCGACGGTAACGAATGAGGCGAGAGAGTACCAAGAACTTTAACAGGCTCCCCCGGAGACCGAGGAGGCAAGAGATTTCCATTCAACATCCCGATACCAGAGATGACCAACGGCCGTCTATTACACAGAGTTACGTCCCATGGAGAACAAAAGCTATAGGGGGGATGGTAAGACGAGGACGCCAACCCAGGGGAATCAAAATCTACAGGTTTAGTAACATCGTTCTTTGCTTATGTTATCTTTTAAATTAATCGATACCGCTGATTTTTTCTCGAATTCAATGCACATATTATTTTATTCAAAATTATTTTCGGTCCTTTAATATGATGTTATCAAGATGTAACAATTTTATATGGCTTGAATTTTTTTCACATTTATTCAATCATTATTTTAATTGAAATTATCTGTCAATCGTTTGATATAATGCTATCAAAATGTTCATGTGGGAAACTAATTTATCCTAACGAACCAATGGAGTGGCAGTTGCAAAACCATTCAAACAAAAAGTCTGAACTTATGTTAACTATATTGAATCCTGAGGAGGTATGCTAATTGTAGATCAAGGCATTCAAATAAAGATGGTTCAGCATTGAATCTGCAATCCACTTAAGGATGGAATTTGTAATCCACAAAAAAGATAACTGTAGATCAGAGCATTCATCTTTGAATTACTATGACCAAAAGCATGAGAAATGATGACAAATGAACGCTTGATATGTCAATGAGAAAACAATTTCCGAAAACTTAATATTTTCGGGAAGGAACTTTGGAAAAAAAAGAAGAGCAAGAATCATCCCAATCTGAATCCAAGGCAACATACTTTTATTTGCTGAAAATATATTCATGGGCCATTGAGCCGATCAAACATCTATATGGAAACAATAGCAAGTCAACTCAATTTCAGCGAAAATAACCAACTAAATGGTAGCTTTGATCTACAACCATTTCCTATCAGCTACATGCTGTGAACTGAACATAAGGAAGCTGTACGAATGCAATAGAGAGAGGGTCTACAATAATTGGTCGATTAGCAGGACTTGTCACCGCCAGAAAAGAGGGTATCTCATCACTAGGCATTATCTCCAAAATGTTCCCATTAAGGAGCAAAGTCTGGCCTTGTAGATCACAATCTTTTACTGTTATGTGATATTCCAGTCTAGAATTTTCGTCTGTGGAAGTTCCTGAATCTGGAGAGACCTGTACAGAGATACCGGTGTCCCTGCTCAAGTTGATCAAGAGAAAAGTCACTCCCCTCTGCCAAAATAACAACACTTTTAAAAGTTAGATAGACAGAAATTGAAGACAAATATTTAATATAGCATGAACAACATTTAATATCCTTTGTTGAAACTGAATGATGCTTCATAAGTACAACACTCTGTTCCTGTTGAATGAGTTTGTGGCAAGAACGCGTGTTCACATGGGTCGATGCCAAAGAAGTGCATTGCATTGCAGTTCAAAGAAAACAAAAAATCAAACTACGGAAGCTTGGTAATCAATTTTAAGCATTATAGATATATGTGAATCTGCAACACTGAAATGATAATAACAAATTTCAATATTTTTTGCATTTTTAGATAATATTTAGATAAAATTGATTTTCTATAGCTTGATGGACCAATTCTAGTGGTTAAGCTTCCTGCAAAATGTCTAAGAACTTTAATTCATTTAGCATATAAATCTTAGAAGTTTCACCTATAATAATTAGGATTTGGCACAAAAGTCGTCATGTTTAAAAGGCCATGGTTACCACCAATCAAGATTTGTCTGCAGAAAGACTTAGTGTTGAACGTTGCTTCCATGCCGAGCTGATCTAAATACCTGCCCTCATTGAAATGAATGCCAAAGTTTCTTAGTGAACTGTGAATTGGATTTTGAAAATGAAATATTAAATCATGTAAGTCTCAACTTCATGGCTCATTATTTTGGCTTTTAGATATGATTGTCTCTGTGATTTAGAACCATCATTGAATTGCCATCACCCAAAATTTCAACATAGAAAATGTCATATCTAATTTTAGACAATATAAAATGATTCTGAAAATAAATATACATTTAGCAAAATATCACCTAGAAATTCTGATTTGTGCTATCTGATTTTGTTCATATGTTTTAGGTGAAAATAGAAACTTCCCTAGTGCAACTCAACCCACCATCACCACCAATTACAATGCAAAGAATTACCAAGAAGTAACGAAATGAGAACTCACCAGAAACTCATTACAAAAGGATTTCTTACAATATTTTGCCCACTGTTATAAGCTCCGCCTGATTCACCTACCCATGCATTTGACCAAGACCCATAATTGTGAAGGACATCTTGGAGGCCCTTGAATTTCGATGCTTCTTGGCTCAAATATGAGGGATTCAGTATCTTTTCCATAATGTCTTTATCCACACCTGCTCAGCAAGGAAACTGTTAATATGTATTCTAGCTATCTGAAAGATCAAATCATTTAAATGCAAAGCTATAGTTTTTTAATTCTATGTACCTGCCCCAAAGTTGCAGAAATGATGTGTAACAACATTCAAAATATTTGGTGCTATTAGTTGAAGAAACTCCTTGAACCAGTCAGCAACAAAGGTTCCATCAGGTGCAACAAGGAGAGGTTTTTCTTCATAGTCCTTGTAAATATCATCCAAAATCCCATGAAGCTCAATTACAATACTGCATACTGTTGAACACTGATGTTGGTTCGAACACCTCTTCCACTCAACTCATTTCCTGTTCAGCAAACCTTAGATACTCTTAAGACTGAACATGCTTCATGGGTCCATCAGGAACTGATTATCAATTTCTCTTATAACCTCTCTAAATTCGCTCAGAAAGCACCAAATCTGCTGAGAATAATAGCTTACCTAACTCCCACCTTCATTTTGTGACCATGGTCAATTGTTTGATAAAATCACGAGCATTGTTGGAATCCTAATGCCCTTCTGTAGTATAGTATGACATCGAACGCTTTCCATTTAGTGCATCAAATCCAAAAGCTACCCTATCCCTACATTCAATTTGTAATATTAGATGATTGCATCGAAAAGTGTTGGTGCTTTAGAGCCTAAGGGGTGAGGGGAACAAGATAAAGTAATTTTTAAGAAAATAATCAAACAAAACCTGAAGCAAGTCCCCGAAACATAAAAATATAGCACAAAAAAAACAAAGGACTGTATAATGTAAAAATAATCAAATGAACATAAATAGAACATAAATGTACTTCGTAGCAGATTTATCATTGTCTTTAACAGTATATAGTTTTCTTCTGCTTATTTTTGTTTCTCCAATGATATAAATTAGATTAAATATATATAAATAAGAAAAATAAGAGATTATAATTTCATATCACAGAATTAATTCAAATGTAACAACTAGATGACAGTAACGTACATATTTTGTATAAATTCTTTAACCACTATCACATTATCCACTTTTTGAACTTCATACCTCATTGCTAAATGCTTTAAGCACTATCACATTATCCACTTTTTGAACTTCATACCTCATTGCTATAGGACTATAATGTATATTGTATAAAATGTTCTAAGCACTTACATATAGAAGAAATAATGTATTGTTTACCCAACAAAGACGCTACACATTTTATACCTTCGTTCGAAATAAGCTTGCAGAGGTAATCCCTCATGCGATGCTAGTACCAAAACAACACGTATAACACACACAAGAAATTTATTTGTAACCATCTCCATGAAAAGTGATCATACATGCATTTGTAATGTGTATGCTAAAAAAACTACATGATGAACACTTGGTGAATGTTCATACAAACAACAATTAGTGGTTAATATTACAATCTTCAGGCTACCTTATAAATATTAAACATAGGTACTAGATACTAAGTAAATACAAGCCTCGTTTGGCATTTTTGTGAAACTATAGTCAATATAGTTAATAATCGATAGGCAACGAGATTTTACTAACAAGGTGAGTGTTATAGTCCATAGCAAGGCAGGGACTAATAATAATAATAATAAAACTATGCAAGATAATGAACAATTAACACATTTCGACCACAAAGCGACTGCCACTAAAACAAATTTATCAGTAAATAAATTTGTTTTTCTCGTAAAGTTAAAGTAAATTTTATTTGATAATAATTAATGTTTCATTGTACATACTAAAAAGACATGTCTTCAAAACTATTATTGTTATATACGAAAGTGTTATAAGTGATCTTATGGGATTTGATTATTGTAACAATTGTTTTGTCTTGTCATACCCATATTAAATAGGAAGCGCATGAAATTTTTTCAATAATTATTAAGGTCCTAGAAATTCCTTGTTATAAGATCAATATCATAAGCATAAATAAATAAAAGGATGATGAAATTTCCACACAAGGAAATTTCTGCAAAACGAAAGCTCCACACAAGGAAAAATCTGGACAATGAAACAATGTGCTACAATTATGGTTCCACTGTCTATTTGGAAATTTGTAAGGCCTTTAGTTGAAAGTACATGCTAAAAATGACAAAGAAGTTTATAGTTATTGCTAAACAGGTTACATTGTGTGGAATGCTTAAAGATAATATGGACTATTAATACTTGCATAATGTCTCTAGAAACCAAGAAAAATCAAAGCTACATGAGAAAATCAAAGCCATAATGTTACATTTCTATTTTGTTTAAGTAGGCTAGTTTTGTGATATGCAAATGAAAAATAAAAGTTGTAGGAGAACCATGCCAGAAAGACATTGCAGGAAAAATTGGGAACAAATATGTCTAATGCAAGACATGGTGTGGGCATCCATAAGTAAGGTGGGTAGGGTAAGTGAGGTCTTAAATATAGGTTGGTAAAAATAAATATAGGTGCCCAATTGGTTAAAGGAAAGCTAGTCATAATAAGGTGCTCAGCTCTGCTGTGCCGAACCAAGTGTGTAATATATTCAAAGTAAGTAAGAAATCCAAGAGGGCAGTTAGTTCCCACGATGATCGATCCCACATCCTGTGCCACCCACCACCGAAGTAAAGCCTAGCCCGTGAATTGTAGAAGGTAGATCGACCACTTTGATAGCGTAGATCCATCCCCCTAAATACTTAAAATTTAATACATCTATGATACATCTATAGTTATGGTTATATCTAAATGATAGTAGCTCAGCAAAAATGTGAATGATCGTGCAGTGAAGATAGCTCAGGTTTGAAATCAAGACATACCCCTATGGTTAAATCTATGCTAGTGCCTAACACATCAAGCTAAGACAATAATAACCTTTCATTGTTAAAATGGTTAATATGTAGGTTCAAAACACACCCTTTTTTGTATGGTTAAATCTATGCTAGTGCCTAACACAAGAAGAAAAAACAAGAACAACCATTCAATGAAGGTAGTGCAGATGTAAACACAAAACATATCATGTTTTTCTAAAATTAAAATTAGTTTGAATGTTATGTCACAACATACCTTGTTTTATCACTTAACATTTTTATTTTTATCTCCACAAAACCATTGTATGTTATCTCAACAAATCTAGACTCTAGCGGTGCACCGTGCAATAAAAAATTAACGTCTGAAGAAGTTCCACGTGGAGAATAAAGTTTAACGCAAGAGTTCAACATTGAAATGGTTTATGTTGGGTCATTTTTGGGAAGAGGCTTTGATTTCCCTTAATATCATCTTGATAATGGGACATTAAACTTGAGAACTCGTGGAAACAAATGATATAGGGCAAGTGAAAATTGCCTCATCAGCCAATGTTGAGAAGTGGGTTTGGGTCAATGCCAAACAGTATCAGGGCATTTTAAAATGAATACTAGCTCATCTAAAATGGGAGCAGACAAGGAAAAAAAGGTCTCAAAGGGAAATTATTTGGGTCCTTCACAAGAAACAACATTCAAACAAGTCGTCTTTGCAAGCATGTGGCAACAACAAGTCCAAAGGAAAAGGAAAAGGAAAATTCATTGATGTTTCTACCTTATATAGTCCCACATCCACACCTCTCACTTGGTCATATGATATTTATGTGAAAGAATTGTTTAATGTAAAAAAGAGGTTGGAGGTAGTAGAAGCTAAAGAGTAGGAAAGAGATTGTACAATCCATATAATAACAGTTGAAAACCAGGCTTTAGCAGAAAGCAACAAAGTTCTGAAGGAGCAAGTGGCATTGCTACAAAAATATCTCCTGACAGGGAAGATAGAATGGCAACGTATGAAGGCGGAGGTGAAAAAAATGAAGAAATATGCAGTGGAGAATACAAAGGTGATGAATGTGAAACCATCCCAGGATAAGGGAAAGTAATTACTCAAATAGACAACCATGAAGAGACATCAAGAGAAGAAAGGAAAGGAGGTTCCGCAAAAATTTCCAAAACCTGGTCTCAAGTTATTAGCAATTATGCTAAGAGGGAAGGAGAAACAAACATTCATATTGACAACATGCAAGATAGAGAAATCAAGGAAAGACAAGATAGAGAAACAAACATAATTATTAAAGGGGTGAAAGATTATGGGAAAAATGAATGTACTATTGACCTTGCAAGGGACTTCTTGAAAGATAAACTGCAATGGAAAGGACAAATAGGCCAAGCATGGAGACTAGGTAATCTTAACAAGGAGAGATCCAAGCCCATAAAATTCATCATACCTAGCTTGCGTGATAATTATATCATTATAAGCAAGAAGCATCTCTTGAGGGGTTCTCGATTTTTTCTAGAAGAAGATTTAACTGTAAGACAAAAAGAGGAAAGGAGAGACGAAATGACAAAATTTAGGGTAGCAAGAGATGAGGGAAAGAGTGCATGGATTTATAAAGGTAAAGCTGTGATAGCAAAATTTGGACCCCCTTCCAAAACAAGGTAGCAAAACAATAAAAAAGAAGAGTCAACAAACTCTTCAACAAGAAATGAGGAAGCAAGGTCAGTATGGGAAAGCATCAACAAAGACTCAATTGTGAGTCTTGCATGTCAAAAAAAATAGGAAGCAAGTCATACCCAGGTTTCCTTAAGATTAGTTTGTTGGAAATGCATGGGTTACCCATGGAGACGAGGACCTGGGTTAGGGCCTATCGTGGAAGGTAGAGACATAATATTCTTCATAGAAACATATGAGCATGAAGGGTTCAAGACACATTTGTTTGAAGGGTACTGGAAGATAGCAGTGTGGAACAAGGCAGAAGGGAATGGAAAAGGGCATGAGGGTATCATGGTATAGGTGAGAGAAAAAGAAGGTCGTTTCATTCAGCTAGAAAAAGAAGACCCAAATAAGCAATTTGTTTGGCTTAAAATATCAAAAAATGGCAATCACATCAGAATTGCAGCATGTTATTTTGCGACGCATGTTTCAAAAATATACAAAAGTAGAGGGCTTGACCAAAAATATCCCTTTTCATCCCTAAAAGCAGATATTGCAATATATTCTCAGCTAGTTGAAGTCCTTATAGTGGGGGATTTTAATGCCAGAACTGCAGGTGAACAAGCTAGCATTCTTTGTTGTAAAGAAGATTGTGACCCTATCTGGCTTACAGAAGAGAGTAATCATCAATGGGAAATAATTTCAGAGGATAAAGGCTGTAATCCCTTTGGAGAAAAATTTCTTAAGCTATGTGGGGCTTTCGATTTAGTCATTTGTAATGATTTGACTAGATGGGAAAAATCTGGTAATCTCACTTGCAATACTTACAATGGAGCAAGTGTAGTAGATTATGTAATTTTCTCACATATTTTGTGTCAGAAAATGGAGGAAGTGTTGATTGGAGATCAAATTTGGGACTTAAAATCATATCACAAGCCAATATATTTAAGTTTCTCTTGGACCAGAAAGAAGCAATTAGGGTCAAAAACTCAGTGTGTTCAAAAAAATCCCCCAAAGGGAAGAATTCTTTTAACTCCATAGAATTGTAATACCTTCAAAATAACACTAGAGAGGCTCTTCGAGAAGGAGTAAATCTCATTTCATGGCCTTCATAGTCACGAATTAACACATTTAATTCAAAGCACACTTGTTGAGTGCAAAAGAGAACAAATTAAGAAGTCAGAAACAAATTTCTTTCTGGTTAATGCTTGGTTTGACGAGGAATGCAAAGAGGCAAGGAGAATGTGGAAGGAATCAGACAAGGATAACATAAAGCTCAAAGCTTACAAGCATATATTAAGAAATAAAAGTTTGATTTCATGGTTTCGAGGAGAGAATAACTAATCTTCCTTGGGAAAAATAACCCCAAATTATTCTAGAAGGAGCTCCAATAGAAAAAGGTGAAAACTGAAAACAAAATTACAACTTCTAAATGGTTTGACTATGCAAGACAACTTTATGAGCAGGATCCCAAGGTTGACCCTCCTACCTTGGTCAACACAGACACAAAACTCTTCACGGTGCAAGAGGTAGAGATGGGTATCAAGAAGTTGGGTGCTGGAAAAGAAAAAGACTTAGTTGAACTCCAAGCAGAGTATCTAAAAAGGGGCTTAAAAATTCTTTCACCTCATATCACAAAAATTTTCAATAACATCGTACAGTAGGGGTTCCCCACAGATTGTACAACTAGTATTTCAATACCTCTTTTCAAGAGTGGTGACGTCGATAATCCCTCCAATTACAGAACCATAATGATAAACCCCTTGTTTTCAAAGTTATTTGGAAGCATGATAGAAAATAAAATGAAAAATTGGGAGAAGAAAGATATAAATGTGTAAAGGGCAAGCAGGTTTTAGACCTAAACATTCCACAGTTGATCATTGTATAAATTTAAGGCACATAATTGAAAAAGTTTGAGAAAAAAAGGAAGAAGTTTTTGTTTCTTTGTTGATTTCATAAAATCCTTTGACACGGTTCCTAGGGATAAGCTTTGGCGCAGAATGGAGGAACTCGGGGTTCCCAAGCATTTGAGAGAAGTTGTGCATGGGTTGTATGAAGAGGTGAAAGTCAAAATTAGAACTTCAGTAGGAATTTCTGAAAGTTTTAGAAGTGATATCGGGGTCAAGCAAGGTTTCCCATTATCTCCTACCCTTTTCAGTTTATATATTGACAATCTTGAAGAGTGGCTAAATTCGCAAGGGGGTGACAATATCCATTTGGGCAAGTTTGTTATAAGGCTTATTTTGTACGCAAATGACCTTATACTGATTTCTAAATTGGATCTTGGTTTGCAAGAGAACTTACGTTCCCTTGAGAATTTTTATAGAAGGGTGGGGATGCATGTCAATATTAGCAAAACGAAAGTAGTGGTTTTCTCTAACAAAAGAAAGCCTAACCAGCATAAGTTCTACTTTGAAGGACACATTCTAGAAGAAGTCACAAAACACAAATACCTCAGAATTGACTTCAACATAAATTTAAGTTAGGATGGTTGTAGAAAGAAAATAACGGGGGGGGGGGGAGGTTGGAAATCATTTTATTCTCTTCAAAACATGTGTAGAGAGGCAGAGCTATGTGGCTAGAAAACCACTCTAACTCTTTTTGGGCTTTTAGTGATTCCGGTGGTTCTCTACACTTGTGAACTGTGGGCTAGTAGCACAACCGAGATGCAGTGGAACCAAATTGAGAAAATTCAATAGTGTTTGATTACAAACAAATTCAAAATCAAAAGTGCAATTCCTTATGCTATATTGTTAAGTGAAACAGGGGCTGATCCTATTGAAGCAATTGTTATGGTGCGAGTCATAAGGTATTTGAAAAAAAATGAGCAAATGGAAGAGGGTAGATGGCCTAAGGTTGTGTTTAATGACAGATTGTGCAAAATAAATAAGACTTGGATGCGGAAAAATAACAAATGGTGTAGTAAATGGGGTATTTTATTGAGTATGTGTCCTAAGAACAACAAAGAGACAATTTTTTTTGTTATGGATAAGTTCCACAAAAGTACTTGGGAGAAAGAGCTAGGGAGAAAGAAGAAGTACTACATTGAAGAGTTTAACCCCACTCATAATCATCAACAAAAAGCATACATAGGGGCCAATATTTCCTGGAGATCTAAAATTCTTATTGCTCAATTAAGGAATAATTCTCGTAAACTCTGTTGTGAAACAGGGCACTGGAAAAGGCCAAAAGAAATGTGGCAGGAAAGCGTATGTATTTTTTTCTCTTCCGGAAAAGTGGAAACAGGAAAAAAAAAAAAATCATTATAGAATGTGAGGCCTTCAAAGATAGCAGGGAAATTTATGCAGGTATTCTGGCAGCTAGCTCTTGGGATAGTTTATTAAACGGAGAGTTTGTTAAGAAGGTGGGAGCGTTTATTGTAAAACTCCATAGGAAAAGAGTTGAATAAAAGATCCAGATGGAGAAGCAATCTATCCCATAGGCTATTTTTAGCCTCGTGGACGTTAAAAATACTTTCATTCTCTCTCTCTCTCTCTCTCTCTCTCTCTCTCTCTATATATATATATATATATATATATATATATATATATATATATATATATATATATATATAGATGTATATAGATATATATATATATATATATATATATATATATATATATATAGATGTATATAGATATATATATATATATGCACCCCTTTTGATATATTTTCCCACTCCTGGTCGTTTGTACTCGTACTCGCTGCTATATCCAAACTATTCCTACAATGGCTTCTCAATTTTTCGGACTATGGGTTTGGACTCTGGCACTGTATCACAGTAAAACAGAGGAACATGAATATCCTGGGATGAAAAAAATAAGACAAAATAGGTGGTTTCCAAAACCAGAGACTCACAAGAGGCAAACGATTTGTATAAAAAGAATATGTTGGTCATGCTCCTTTGTGTACACATTTTAACAGACCTTGTATCATTGTAGAGGAGTGAAATCCTAAAATTAATGCACCAGGTGTCAAAGAGAAATAGGAGTGTTTATGAAGTACGAAAGTGAGTTGGTTGCTCCAGGTGTAAAGCAGAAAATAGTAGTGTTGACGATGTACAGAAATGAGTTGATTCAAGAAGAAGGCCTATCGGCCTAATTACAATAATTCCTTATGGCAAGGACTAATGACAAGAACAAAATAATTTTAGGCGTACAAATTTGATATCATTTTTGATTTTTTAGCATAGAGTTGCAGGCCTGAATATCATATTTCTTTATTATTTCCTAGGAAAATTTTATCTGTAAGGTTTGCATTTCTGAAAAATCATTAATATATTTATTTTGCATGTCAAAATATTTTAGCGAAAATGCCTTATTTTATCGAAACTGAACAAATTTACTGGAGCCATAGGTGTATCTTTAGGTTTCAATTTTAAATCACACTTTCACTTAATTTATCTTTGAGTACACTTAGCTGTTATCAAATTTATAAAAATTTACTTTAGATTGATGGCCTGTAAACAACTATTCTTAAATTTAAATGATGTAAAATATGAAATTTTCGGTACAAGATAAAATGTAAGATTTTTTTAAATAAATATACATAAAATATAGTGTTAATGTAAAATCCCTAAATACTCTTAGAAAAATCTTACAACTTTCATTATATTATGATAATATTACAAATGTTACACAATTTTAAGTTTTATATGTGTGTTTATTTTAATCATTTAATTAAGTGTGTGAATGTAAGTGAATTATAATTTTTAAAAATGAAAGAAAAAATAATATATATATTTTTTAATTATGACCATAATTGCTATTAATTAAAATTTTGTATTTGAAGTGTAACTGATATATCATGATACATCAAAAGAGATATAATTTTTGATGACAGGTTTAAACAAAAATGTTCTTTTATCCCATTTATATTCCCAAAATCCTAGTATAAAGCTACAACTAAACTAGGAAACCAGAAAGTAAACACTTTCCAAAAAAAACCCCAAAATCTTATAAAGTTTAACTTCACGAGAAGAAACACAATGGGCAAGACCCATTCCCATATTTTCAACTAGTTTGTTAAGATACAGGAAACCAAACTAAGAGGAGTTGACAAATTTTCTTGCAAAGGAAGGTTTCAAATAATGTTGTCCCATAGAAAGTTGATATTCTTCCAACTATTAAAGCAAGGAAAATATATTATCTTCTAATTTCTTAATAAAACTATGAATATCGATAAGGATTTCCAAAGAAGAGGTGATGTCATCAACTCATTGATTGTGATTTAATTTAAGAGCATATCTTCTTCCGACATATTTTGGAATTGATCTTGTTAAGCTCTACAACTACTTGAAATCTACATGATTCAAGGTTTGTGGCTATAAAATTCCTACAAGGTCACCCAATGCCTTTGAGATACAAGATTGTCTTGGCCCTAAATTTGCCAAGCCACTATCTTATAACACAACAAGAAATATGAGTACTAGTGGAGCGAAAATGAATACTGCACCACAAAGAGCCAGCTAGACCACCTTTGTTATATTTTCCAGAGAGGGGAGAATCAAACCCCCTGTCTAAGACATCAATTGAAGGACATGTTGAAGCCCTAAAAAAATCCATTATATCATGACTAAATGTAATACAAACTTGCTAATTGCAACCAAAGTGATCAACTAGACAAGCTAACAAAATAATGAAATGAAATATAGGATGAGACTTAGCACCAAGAATAATTTTATCTTAAAGACTCTTGTAACACACCCCCTCCCACATTTACCCAATTTCACTAGCCTACCAAGGTAAACATGAGACGAAGAGTTACGATAACATGACCCAACCTACCAACTACAGTTAAGGAAGTGGGACCTACAAACTAATCATCAACTAACAAATCACAACATCCCTCGGGGCTATAGGACACTAAGGAGAAAAATAACCACCCCAAGCAACCAAACCCTAAGCTAGGGGCCATTTTCACTGACCTAGGATCCCAGCCGCATGAATGACAAGGCCTAGTTGAAATTGAAGGCCTCCAATTGCATGAACAACACTGCTTGAGTGCGGTTGTAACCCAAATTTTCCAGTTCAAAGGGTGCAGTTCTGAGATCTGAGCCATAATTCCATACCATCCTCCAAACCACTACCCAAAACTTCTTGAGACTTCTTGGAATCATAATAGATAGAATGAAAAAGCTAAACATAAAAACTTGAGTAAAAAAATTGACCTATACTGGCCAAAACATATTAGACATTTCGTCAAAGACATGGAAAACATGTAAGCTACAAGTCATGAATGCATATCTAATCAATATAGTTTGAGATTAATTTGAAAATCACCAAGGAGGCTATATTCCCTCTCCACATAGTTGTAACAACACTTTTATTCCATAAATTCCTCAACTAATCAATAAATAAACAGTTCATGACAAGAGCCATAAATAACATACATCATGTAACCAGTAAATAACAAGTAAATAACCAACATAGGAACCATGGAAACTCAACCATAATATCACCAACATAATCGCTAAAAATATAGATGAATCACAATAAGGAAATGTCTCATATTAACATGTGAAAATACCAACTAAGTCAAGGAATTCCACGTACCACCCGACCATAGATTGGGATGAACCAAATCTCTCTTTTTGTTAATCACCCTTGCGCCATATTCGAAGCATGAATGTGGAATCTCATGGAATAAAGAAATACAAAACCCAAACAACACTTCCAGAGGCCAACCACCTCAACCCTCAACGAGTGATTCCACCTTTACGGTCAAACATCACTAACCCCAACCAGATCCGCCTCTACCTTAGTTTTTAAGGGTTCCAAGAACTAGTAACTCAACTCACGACCTTCCAGGGCTCTAGAGCATTCTTCCAACCTGGATCCAGTGAATAGTAACTCAACCCACCAAGGGCTCGAAAGAGTTTGTCCCAACCTAGGCTCCAGGACTAGTAACTCAACCTAAGTTGTTCCATGGCTTCCAAAGAGTTTGTTTGAACCCATAGCCATAAGGAATTATAAGCACAAATCAGAAAACAATCAAGTGGAAAAACCGACAACACGATAGTTATCCAGGAAATGACAAGGAAAGGCTAAAACCACTATCATTCTAGGAAAATATCCATGCCAATGACAACACATAACCAAAAAATTGTATGCATATATCATGCATCGATAAATCAGCAAGGAAATCACACATGCAACCTGTTACTTGAAAAATATTCTTGTTTTAGCTGCTTATCCAACCTTCTCCTTGCTTTCCTTTCCTTCTTTATCCAAATTCAATGTATGCCAAAGTGCTCCAAGAATTCTCCAAGAACACTCTAAGTTTGTAAGAGTATGAGAGAATGAGAGAATAGAAGAGAGCTCCAAAACTAAACTGACAAAAGGTTTAATTAGCCAAAAGTTGTGAACTGATCCTCATAAGCCTTTTTATCATTGAGGCCTCTATTTTCTTCATTTTCCTTCATTTTCCCTTCAATTTACTCTCATGCAAATATGTGACCCTTAAACTTCATTTTCTCCTATTTTACTTTCTTTCATAAATAAAATGTCAATTATTGCCACTTTTCCTTTGCCAATTTCCATAGCCATTAATTAATTACCAGTGATACCCATCACTATGTTTCGCTTGAAATTCATCTTGGAATACTTGTTCCATGACCTTGATCTTGTATTTTATTTACATAGAAAATCAACCAGGGGTTGTTACAAACCCCTCCCCCTTGGGGGAACATCGTCCTCAGTGTCCAATGACACCTATGACCAGAAAACCATTGCAAAACAAAACATGTTTCCCATAAATATTTATAACATCGCTCGATGTAGTATTTACAATGACATCCTGCAAACCATTAAAAACATAACAAACATGAAAATCACACCGCTTATTGGAGTTTTATAACACAACTCATTGCGGTATCTACAAAAACATCAACATATAAATATACATATACATATACCAAAAAATTATTTTCTTGAACTAGAAAATAATGAAGGATACATAGCCTGCATCTAATCATCCATCTCCCATGTACCTCCATCGGACCCAAAGTGCTTCCACTGCACTTTAACCTGCTCAATTTATATGTTGTGTAGCATGAGTTGTTTCCGCTGCAATATTCATTGCGGTTATGGCTGGAATTATCCATCTGGTTCCACCTATAATACAGACCATTCAATCACATGATCAACATTCTCAACATACTTCTTAAGTAATGAAATTTGGAAAACATCATGGACTTTCACTATCGAAGGCAGTTCAAGTCTATAGGCCACTAGTTCAATCCTCTCAAGGATCTCGAATAGCCCACAATACCGAGGTGCCAAATTGGCACATGAACCAATCCTTAAGGAGCTCCTCTTGGGCTTGATGTGCAAGTACACATGTTCCCGAACATAAAAATCCTTAAATACCCTATGTTGATCTCCATAAATCTTCTACTTGTCATGTGTTTCCTTCAAATTCCTTTTAATAAACTGCATTTCTTGTTCCATCTATGTCAACATATCTAGTCCAATCAACACCCTATTCACTGGATCACTCCATTTGATAGGAGTATTACTACTCCACCCATAAATTTCCTCAAACGGGCTCATCTTGAAATATTCCCGATACCCATTGTTATACGCAAACCAGTGGAAGTTACTCTTCCCACTTTAGTTGTTGATGCATAACATACATCCTCAAAATTCCACTAAGAATCATGTTAACCCTCTCTTTTTGTCCATCTATCTGCTGATGATAAGTTATACTGAAAGTTAACTCCATCCCCAAACCCACAAACAACTCATTCCAAAACCTGGAAGTGAACTTGGCATCTCGGTCAAATACAATCTTCTTAGGAACACCATGCAACCTGACTATTTCCCTGATGAAAATATAAGCTACCTCACTATTTAAATTCGTAGAGTTAACTGCAATGAAGTACGCCTCATTACTTAACCTACCGACCACAACCATGATAGAATCATACTACTTCGATGTCCTTGGAAAAAATGTAATGAAATCCATTGAAATGACCTCCCATTTCCACTGTTCAATCAGAATCAATTGTAATAAAGCACCTGGATGCTTACACTCTTCTTTTACCTACTGATGTCCCAAAAATTTCGCATCAAACTCTACCACCTCTTTCTTCATATTTGGCCAATGATAGAACTTCTTAATTGTTTTCAATGTCTTCAGATATCCTGGGTGACCTTAATACGACTTAACCTGAAATTCCCTCAAGGTAAGCTTCTTGAGCTCATTGTCATCCAACACATAAATCATGTTCCTGAATCTAACCAAGCCATTTTTTGTGAGATGATAATCCACATCCTCTTCACTTGTACCATGTTGTTGTAACCTATGCTTAAGTTGTTGGTACCTATCATCATGTTGCCTTGCATGCAAGATCCGCACCTAAATTTTTTTCCCATAATAACTCATTGTTGTGATGTGATTCACCTGTTCTTTTCTACTAAGAGCATCTACAAACATGCTCTCCTTTCCCTTAATTCAACTGATCTCGAAGTCAAACTCACTGAGAGTAGCTAACCATCTAGTTTTTCTAGCATTAATATTAGGTTGATCAAATATGTATCTCAACCCAATATGATCACTCATCAATATGAACCTCTTGCCAAGAAGGTAGTGTCTCCACATCTTCAAGGCATGAATGATAGTTTCCAACTCAAGATTGTGAGTGACATAGTTCTGCTCGTGCTCATTCAACTCCTTGAATCATAGTATACCACCTGTCCTTCCTGCATTAGGACTCCACCAACTCCCATCTTGCAAGCATATGTACACACCACGAACCCTTTATATGGATCTGCAATCTTTACAACCAAATAATTTGTAATAAACTACTTCAAATACTCAAAACTAGTTGCAGATTCTTTTTTCCATTCAAATGTCTTCCCTTTTCACTTCAAGGATGTAATAGGATAGGTAATATGCAAGAATTTCCCGATGAACCTCTTGTATAAAATTCTTAGTCCCATGAATGATCGTATCTCATCCACATTCCTAGGATTTTTCCACTCCATGATATCTTTGATATTTTCTAGGTCCACTGCTATACCTTCCTTGGAAACAACATGTCCCAAGTAATGAAGTTATGTTTGGAAGAAATTCCACTTACTAAGTTTGGCATACAACTGATGCTCTCTCAAAAATTTTAACATTTTTGCTAGGCATTTTGCATGCTCTTCCTCATTCTTAGCGTATATCAATATGCCATTGATGAATATTATCAAAAACTTGTTCATATAAGGATGCAACACACTATTCATTAAACACATAAAGTAGCTAGAGCATTAGTAATACCAAAAGGAACTACTACAAACTCATAATTCCCATACCTGGTACGTAATTTTGTTTTATATATGTCCTTTTCTTTGATGTTTACCTGATGATATCCTGATCTCAAATCAACCTCTGAAACATTGTTTCTCCCTTCAATTGATCAACAAGTCACTAAGTATGCGACAAAGGATACATGTTCTTGATATTTGACTTGTTCAATTGCCTATATTCAATGCACAACATGAGAGTACCATCATTCTTTTTCACAAACAATATTGGTGCACCCCAAGCAGATAAAATTTATCTAATGTATCCCTTATCAAGCATTTCCTTAATCTACAAGTTCAATTCCACTAATTTTGGAGTTCTCATCATCTACAGTTCCTTCGATGTTGGTGTTTCTCCTAGCATCATCTCAATAGATAAGTCCACTTCTCTATGAAGTGGTAACTCCGAGATCTCTGCTAGAAATACTTCCTGAAACTACTACAAAATCGGATAACTCTTCAAGACTTCAGCATCCTCAAAATCATTCCCTTTGTCATTATAAATATGAACTGCAAGCAATACACATCCTTTTATGCTACTGCGCTTTGCCTTCATAGTTGTAACCATTCTCACTAATGTAGGCTTCTTCTTACCCTGTAATATTCTCTTCCTTCCATCATCATCCAAGTACTCAATACCCTTGTCATAACAATCTACCTTATTCTTGTGAATGTACAACCAATCCATGCCAAAAATAATATTGTATGGTCCCAAAATAAGAACATTTAGATGCACTGATGTAGATATATCATTCATCTCAAATGCACAAGATCTCACCCAATGATGAACTCTTTTCTTGGTACCTGTAACCAATTTCACCAACCAAGACTTTGCATGAACTTCTTTATTCAAGTAACACTTTTCCATCAGGTCGGAACTGATAGAACTATAGTTATATCCATGGTCTATCGAAATAGAACAACTTGATTATAAATCTTACCTTCCATCTCGATAATAGATGCCTGATGATCAACCTGCCTATTATCCAATGTTGCATAAATTTGTGGAATACTCTGTCCAATATCCCCAACTATATATTCTTCCTGAGCACTATAAATATGCGGTTTGCCACCCTGATATTGTGGAAAATCTCTCCTACAATTCTCTCCACCATGATTCCAACACTAAAAAGGCTTCCTTCCATCACCCTTCTTCTACTCCTTATACTAAAATATTTGTCCTCTATTGTCTACATTGAATTTCTTGTATGATGATGCCTTCTCCTTGTTACTTATAACCTGCAGTATTCCTCACTTCTTTTACCATTTTCACTTAGTCTTATCATTACCTTTCCAACCCTGCTTAGGTTGATATTTACGCGTATACTGCTCATAAAAATGTTTTAAATTATCAATTACTTCCTCCAATGTATGAGGCTCATCATACTCAATCTAATCTTTAAATTCTAATGGAAAACCACTAATGAATCTTTGAACCTTTGTCTTTTCATCCTTAATATATGGTACATACCTCAACAAATCCAAGAACTTAGTCATGTACTCTCTGTCTGTAATATATCCCATCTTAAATTCATAGAAATCATTAGTATTATCATAATAGTATCTCTCACACAAGAACTTCTTTCTAAATATTATTTTGAATTCATGCCAACTCAATGTTGAAATTTGGTACCGGAGGACAGGTGGTTCCCTAAGGCTTTGATCTTTGGCCTAGGGAAAAGTGTCCAAAAGAATTTAATTTTTCTCCTAAAGTAACTTTATAAATTTTTATAAAGTTAAATCTAATTTAAAAGTGACTTAAGTGATAAAGTTACTAAAGTGACTTTATAAAGTTATAAAGTCAAATCTAATTTTAAAGTGACTTTAAGTGATAAAGTTACTAAAGTTAAAGTGACTTTAAATAAAGTCAATGTAAAATTAGAAAGGAAAAGTGACTTTGGAAATAAATGACTAAGTGGGTCTTTATTAAAGTGGGGTGAATTAAAAAATAGAAAGTGAGTTTTAAATGAGCATTTAATCTCAGCCCTAGATCTCAATCTATTTCAGCCATTGGATTTAGGGATTCCCCAAAAGTCACTTAGGGTTAGGTTAAAGGAGGAAAAGGAGGAAAAGATCATTCATTCTTTCATGAACAGATTGAGAGAAGGAGAGCAAGAGAGCAAGGGAGATTTCTGGGCAGTGAGGAAAAGGAGGCAGCAGCTTGGCACACATTCCAAGGCAGCATTTCAGCACGACATTTTGACAAGACGGTTCGTGACTTTGCTTTACGACAAACGATTTTTGGCACGATTTTTTGAGGAAGAAGGGTCGTACGGCTAGGCCGTACGGCGGTTGCTGAATTTGCAATTTCGAGACGAGATTTGAGGAGGTATGCAATGAGTGGCTGTACCTTTGGCACGCATTTCAAGGCAGAAATCGTACAGCAGATTTTTGGACAGCTTGCACGCTTTTCTAGGCAGCCGTACAACAGCATTTAAGGCTGTTATTTGGCACGAAAATCGAGAAATCTGTACAGCATTTATTGCTGTTCCTATTTTGCTGTTTGCACGTTTTCCGAGGCAGTGGTTAAGCACGGAAAAGAGATAAGTTGTAAAAGTCTGTTTGCTGATTATTTATTTTGCTGAATATTTCTATCACTGTAAAAAGCATTTTTCCAGAAATAAGAAGGAGCTTTCGAACTGGTTTTCCCCAAGAGTTGTAGGGGGGTTTTCCAGGGGTCACCTTGACCAAAAACACTGAGTTATGATGTGTTGAATGACTGTTTGTTATCGCTGTTATTTTATTTCTGCATTTTTAGCATTCTGAAAAATTTCCAGAATTTGTGTTTTCAGCAAATTTATTTTCCAGTTTATTAAATGTATGGATATGGGAAAGGGCATTTAATTATTTTGGAGTAATAAGGCGAAAACTGAAAACCGGGGTGGGAAACTAGAATTTTCTACATGGTATCGGAGCTTGAGTGCTGAAGGGCAGTTTGGGACAGCAAGGAGGAAAATTACAGCCTGCTGATTTTTCACTCAGAAAATTCCAGCAAGCTGATTTTTCACAAACAACAGATTTTTACCTTTACTACAGCAGTGTTATTTTTCAATTTTAGGACAGCAGGATGTCTTTGGGATTGAGGGTGGAGGATAGGCTGGATGGGCATACAAATTACAGTGTTTGGAAGGAGAGAATGCAGAGTATCTTTGAGGAGGCGGAAGTCTAGGATATCATGGTTCATACCACACAGCAGCCTATTAATGTGCCTACTGATCCTGTTCAGTTGGCAGCATATAACAGAAAGAACAACAAGGGTAAGATAATGATTCTAGACGGAATCAAGGACCATTGCATTCCTCATGTGAGAGGAAAGAGAAATGCCCATGAGATGTGGTCAGCATTGACCAACCTCTACCAGAGTACCAATGAGAACCGGAAAATGGTCCTGAAGGAGAAGCTGAAGAATATTAAGATGGCTAAGACTGATAGTGCAGCTGGATATCTCACAAAGATTACTAATGTGAGAGATGAGTTGGCAGCGATTGGAGAGGCCATTCCACCCACTGAGTTGGTGCGGATTGCAGTGAATGGCCTCCCCAGTTCATGGATGAACTTTGCTGATGGGGTTTGTGCACGTGAGACCTTTCCCACATGGGAGAGGTTTTGGGATGATTGCATTCAGACAGAGATCAGGAAAGGTCAGCTTGGGGCAGCCAAGCCAGTTGAGCAGGATGAGGATGTAGCACTGTTGGCAGGACGCAAGAAGGGCAAAGGGAAGAAGCAGGCTTCCACAAGCAATGGTGGGGGCAAAGGCAAAGGTAAAGGCAAACAGGATAACTCACAGAAGGACTATTCCAAAGTGAAGTGTTGGAATTGTCAGAAGATGGGACACTATGCAGTTGTGTGTCCGGAGAAGAAGAAGAAGAAGGGGAAGAACCAGAGCATGGCAGCTTCAGCAGAGGTTGAGGACTTTGCAGATCGCTTTGACCGGGAGTTTGGGTTCATCGCGTGTGAGTCTTCTAGTGCAGGATTATCTGCCATAGAGGTTCAGAGGGAGCATGCATTTCCCTCGATTAGCGGAGCATCTTCGGGTATCTGGTATGTGGACAGTGGGGCTTCACGTCACATGACAGGAGTCCGTGAGTACTTCGTAGAGCGAGAGTGGCACCGAGTGTAGAGGTAGTACCGTGATGACAAGAGTTAACAGAGCACTATGTGGGAACATTGACATTTCGTAGGGAGTCCAAACCTCCCTTGAAGGTGTCGTGGGACAACTATGTGCCGTGGATGAGAAGAACCTCATATCCGTCTCTGGGCCTTTGGAGGACGAGAGGATATGAGATACTATTCAGGTGAGAGGACAGGTTGATGTATCTCTGTGGGCACTGGCTGATCTGGGCCTAGAGTGATAGGTGTACGCCATGCAGCGGCACAAGTTTGCATTTACTTGATCCGGCATTGGAGCAAGAGGCACCGACAACAGAAAGCCAGCGGGGCCCGAGTGCGGCCAGGAGATTTGCACAAGAGGATGGGCACATGTATCATCGAGCCTTGAGGACTTTGCGGGAGATCACTACAGGTGTGCCAGATTTCAGTACTGATCACTTTGATACTTGCAGAGGATGTGCGATGGGCAAGTTTGCCAAATCCCCTTTTCCCAGCAGTGACAGCAGAGCGACGGGGATACTTGATTTGATTCATTCCGATGTGAGCGGTCGGATGTCTCATGTTTCCTTGAGTGGATATGAGTACTATGTGTTATTCATTGATGATCACTCCAGGAGGACCTGGATTTATTTCTTGAAGACCAAAAGTGAGGTCTTCAAGCGGTTTCAGGAGTTCAGAGCTCTTGTGGAGACACAGACAGGTCGGAAGATCAAGTCCCTGAGGTCGGACAATGGAGGAGAGTACACCCTTAGAGAGTTTGTTGACTATTGTGTGGAGGCAGGCATTAGGAGGGAGCTCACTGTTCCTTACAACCCCCAGCAGAACGGGGTTGCAGAGAGGAAGAACAGATCCATCGGAGGGGCTGCCAAAGCCATGTTACATGATCAGGGGTTGCCATTGTTTCTGTGGGCAGAGGCCTGCAACACAGCTGTTTACTTGCAGAACATGAGTCCGCATCGTGCCTTGGGGCACATGACTCCGGAGGAGGCTTTTTCTGGGAAGAAGCCTGATATGGGTCATCTTCGTATCTTTGGGTGCATGACATACTCCTACACACCCAAGGAGAAGAGGACCAAACTAGAGCCCACCGCAGAGAAGGGTATCTTTGTGGGGCCGGGCGCAAAGGAGACCCCAGACCTTATTTAGCATCCGCCACAGAGAAAGTTAAGCTGCCGGGGGGTGGAGGAACAGAGGATGTGTCTTAGGAGGTCACGGGAGTTGATGTAAAGTAGCAAGCAACGCCCAGGCAGGTTGAGTCACGTGCTCAGGTGGATCCGGGGGCGGCGGTGGACCGTGAGGATCCTCGGAGGCACATCTGCGACGATGCTGTGTCCGTCGCGGGGAGTGGCTCGCGTATCGCAGGGTGGTGCTGCGGCGCACGCAGCAGTCCACGCAGCGTCGATCGTTTCTGTCCAATTACGGGATGGGCCGTGGATAATTTGGCCCCATCAAAGATTCGCTGTGTTGGGGGGCAGGGAGGAGGACAAAGAGACAAAGGGGCCAGAGTTCGTGCTCCCACAAGTTGAGGAGGAGGAGTTTTATTCTCCGGCGGGAGAAGTGCACTCAGGGAAGAGGAAGCCCAAGTGGCTTCAGGACACCTTGAGAGATGCCACATCTGTTGCTAAGCCTAAGAGGCCGGTCAGAGAGAGCAGACCACCTGAGAGGTTTTGTAGCTATATGGCAATGGCTACCAGCATCCTTGACTCTGAGCCTTCTAGCTATGAGGAGGCAGCTAGCCAGCAGGTCTGGAGAGAGGCCATGCAGGAGGAGTATTTTTCTATCATGAAGAATGATGTTTGGGAGGTGGTGCCGAGGCCTGAGGGCAAATCCGTGGTTACTTCCAGATGGCTTTACAAGGTAAAGCATGCTGCAGATGGCAGCATTGAGAAATTCAAAGCGAGGTTTGTGGCTAGAGGGTTCTCCCAGGTAGAGGGAGTTGATTATGAGGAGACCCTCGCTCCCGTGGCTCGATATACTTCGATCCGCTCCATTATATCGATAGCAGCAGAGATGGGTTGGAAGATCCACCAGATGTATGTGAAGACCGCATTTCTCAATGGCTTCATATAGGAGGAGGTGTACATTGAGCAGCCACAGGGCTTTGAGGTGCATGGGAAGGAGTCCCATGTGTGCAGACTGAAGAAGGCCCTTTATGGCCTGAAGCAAGCTCCCAGAGCTTGGTACACCAGGATAGATACTTACTTGCAGAAGATGGGTTTCACAAAGAGTGAGGCAGATCCGAACCTTTACTATATTGTGATAGGTGAGGAGCCTCTCATTCTGGTGTTGTATGTGGATGACTTAGTCATTACAAGTGCAGAGAGACTCATAGAGCACTGCAAGAGAGATCTTGCGGCGGAGTTTGAGATGAAGGACATCGGCTTGATGCATTACTTTTTGGGTTTGGAGGTGTGGCAAGAGGAGGGGCATTTCTTCCTGGGACAGGGGAAGTATATTGTGGACATCCTTGGCAGATTCCACATGGAGGATTGTAGACCCATGTCGACACCGATGATCACCAACCGGAAGAAGCTTCATGCTTCGGATTCCGAGTTGGTGGATCCCACATTGTACAGGCAGCTGATTGGTTCCTTGATGTATTTGGTCAACACTAGACCAGATATATGTTTTGCAGTCAACACGATGAGCCAGTTCATATGTGTGCCTATGAGGGTGCACTGGGTTGTTGCAGAACACATTCTGCGGTACTTGCAGGGGACAAAGGATTATGGTCTAGATTGTAGGTAGGGAGATGGAGTGAGATTGGCAGGTTACACTGATTCTGATTGGGCAGGTTGTTCTTCTGATAGGAAGAGGACTTCAGGGTGTTGTTTTGGGTTGGGTTCGGGCAAATGGCTTGTGTCACGGTTCGAAACTGGCGCGGCCAGTCAAAAGAGTATCGAGTTCGGGGGCCGGGAAGCAGCATATGGCACCAAATTAGCTAGTTTGGAGGCCATCCCGTTTCGCAAGACAAAGTTGTCGGCTTATTTGGTCGTACCGTTGAGACCTTCGTTGACGCATCGTGATAACCGCAGTTGTATTAAACTCACTAAGAGAATCCAGTATTTCATGACAGGTCAAAGCATATCGGGATCAAATATCATTTCATCAGAGACTATGTTCAGAAAGGAGCTGTGAAGCTTGAGTATATTCCCACCGATGAGCAGGTTGCAGATATTCTTACCAAAGCCTTACCACGGGGCAAGCATGTCTACTTCAGAGACAAGATGGGTGTGGTGAGGAACACCTTCCTCAGTAAGAGGGAGTGTTGAAATTTGGTACCGGAGGACAGGTGGTTCCCTAAGGCTTTGATCTTTGGCCTAGGGAAAAGTGTCCAAAAGAATTTAATTTTTTCTCCTAAAGTAACTTTATAAATTTTTATAAAGTTAAATCTAATTTAAAAGTGACTTAAGTGATAAAGTTACTAAAATGACTTTATAAAGTTATAAAGTCAAATCTAATTTTAAAGTGACTTTAAGTGATAAAGTTACTAAAGTTAAAGTGACTTTAAATAAAGTCAATATAAAATTAGAAAGGAAAAAGTAACTTTGGAAATAAAAGACCAAGTGGGTCTTTATTAAAGTGGGGTGAATTAAAAAATAGAAAGTGAGATTTAAATGAGCATTTAATCTCAGCCCTAGATCTCAATCTATCTCAGCCATTGGATTTAGGGATTCCCCAAAAGTCACTTAAGGTTAGGTTAAAGGAGGAAAAGGAGGAAAAGGTCATTCATTCTTTCATGAGCAGATTGGGAGAAGGAGAGCAAGAGAGCAAGGGAGATTTCTGGGCAGTGAGGAGAAGGAGGCAGCAGCTTGGCACACATTCCAAGGCAACATTTCAGCAAGACATTTTCAGCAAGACAGTTCAGCAGCTTTAGCACACAGCAAGGCAGATTTTTGGCACGATTTTTGAGGAAGAAGGGCCGTACAGCAGATTTGCACTGCAGATTTGCACAGATTTCGAGGAGCAGATTTGAGGGAGGCCGTACAACAAGTGGCTGTACCTTTGGCACGCATTTCAAGGCAGAAATCGTACAGCAGATTTTTGGACAGCTTGCACGCTTTTCTAGGCAGGCCGTACAGCAGCATTTAAGGCTGTTATTTGGCACGAAAATCGAGAAATCCGTACAGCATTTATTGCTGTTCCTGTTTTGCTGTTTGTGCGTTTTCCGAGGCGGTGGTTAAGCACGGAAAAAGAGATAAGTTGTAAAAGTTTGTTTGCTGATTATTTATTTTGCTGAATATTTCTATCACTGTAAAAAGCATTTTTCCAGAAATAAGAAGGAGCTTTCGAACTGGTTTTCCCCAAGAGTTGTAGGGGGTTTTTCCAGGGTCACCTTGACCAAAAATACTGAGTTATGATGTGTTGAATGATTGTTTGTTACTGCTGTTATTTTATTTCTGCATTTTCAGCATTCTGAAAAAATTTCCAGAATTTGTGTTTTCAGCAAAATTTATTTTCCAGTTTATTAAATGTATGGATATGGGAAAGGGCATTTAATTATTTTGGAGTAATAAGGCGAAAACTGAAAACCGGGGTGGGAAACTAGAATTTTCTACACTCAACTCCTTTTTCTTGATGCCTCTAAAACGCTTCACATCTTCCCACCAGATGTCCACTCTTCCCTTGAGACTAAAAATATATATCTTGGATTTCATATTCTTTGTATAATCATGTGGCTTGAATAAATTTTTCATCCCAAGAAACCATGCTTATGCATCTTCCAATTTCTTCAACTCTCTATAAAAGTTAGGATAATTGGATTTCTTAAACTCATCCGACAAGTACTGCTTCTCATTCCTCCTATAAGAATGATAGTGGTGAAGACCATGATGTCTCTTTGAACTAGAAATAGAATGGAACCCATAACCACTAACTCTCCTATCAGGTGTATCCATCCATCTAATACCTCTGATTGTGTCATCCATGTCTGACATGTGTCCTCCATGAGACTTTCTACCATATTCCTCATTAGTCCTTTCCTCTTGTCCATAACTGATCTGTCATTGTGCCTATCTCTGAAAATATGATCAAAGCTGAAGGATAACTTCACTGACCTTGACTTGCTTTTCCTGTGCTCTAGAAAGTATTTCTTGTGATTGAATGAGCCTCTCATTATCTGCTTTGTAACTCTTGATTTCTACCTTTACACTTCTCAAGGTATCTACTATGTCAAGGGAGTACTCCTCTTCATGTTTCTCATATTATCTATAAGGAGATTCATGTGAACTGTAATCCACCATTTTACTTGTCATCTTTGATCTTCTACTTCCTACAAACATACCATGTCATCTAACCAAATATAAAAACAATCAAACATAACTCAGTGAAGTTCAGGGGAGGTTATCGTGTCTACATATTCAATCCGGATAAGCAAAACATATGTATATATAATGAAATAAACATATCAATCGTCTCAACATCAGCATCATCAACCTACATGATGACACAACTGCAACAATGAATATCACAATGCATGCATAATAATAACATAAACAACTAATATGCATGCATGACAAACACACATCGTTGATCCAGTCCAAATGTTTGAACCTAGAAGCTCAGATACCAATCTGTAACACACCCCCTCCCACATTTACCTAAATTCACCGGCCTACTAGGGTAAACATGAGACAAAGAGTTACTTTTACATGACCTGACTTCCGAGATCCAGATAAGGAAGTGGGTCCAACAAACTGACCAATGATTGACAAATCACAACATCCCTTAGGGCTAGAAGACATTTAGGGGCCAAAGAACCACCCCAGGTGACCAAACCTTGAGTTGGGGCTCCTTTTCACGAACCTAGGCTCCCAACTGCATGCATGAAAAGGCTGAGGTGTAGTTTACGACCTCCAACTACATGCAAAACACTACCTGAGTGTGGTTGTAAACCAAAATTTCCAGTTACGAGGGTGTGGTCCCGATATCTAAGCCAAAAATACAGACTAGCCTCCAAAACACTTCCCAAAACTTCCTGAGACTTCTCAAAATCACAATAGACATAATGAAAAGGCTAAACATAAAAAATTGAGTCAGAAAATTGACCTAGACTAGCCATAACATACTAGACATTGTGTCAAACACATGGAAAATATTTAAACTACGAGTCATGAATGAATATATGATCATAATAGTTTGACATTCATCTAAGAATCACCAAGAATGTTTTATTCCCTCTCCACATAATTTCAAAAACACTTATTAGTCCATATGTTCATCAACCAATCAATAACTAAACCATTCATGACAAGAGACATAAATAACATACATCATGTAACCAGCAAATAACTACTATATAACCAACATAGTAACCATGGAAAATTTTCCATAATATCACTAACATAATTGCTACAAATATACATGAATAAAAATAAGGAAATGTCTCATAGTAGCTTGTGAAAATACAGCCAAGTCAGGGACGTCCACGTACCACCTGACCATAGATTGGGCTTAACCAAATCTCTCTTTCGGCCAATCACCCCCGTGCCATATTCCAAACATGAATATTGAATCTCATGTAATAAATGAAGACAAAATGAAACTAGGGATTCTATAGGCCAATCTCCTCAACCTTCAACTGGTGATCCCACCTCTATGGTCAGTCATCACTAACACCAACCAGATCAGCCTATACCCAAATTGTCTAAGGATCCAAGAACTAGTAACTCAACCCACAACCTTACAGGGCTCCAAGTATTTTTTCCAACCTGACTCTAGGGAATAGTAACTCAACCCACCAAGGGATCCATAGAATTTTTTCCAACTTAGGCTCCAAGACTAGCAAATAAATCCAAGTTTTTCCATGGTTTCTAGATAATTTATTCCAACCCACAACCATAAGGAATTATGAGCACCAATAAGAAAACAATCAAGTATAAAAACAAACAACACCATGGTTATCTAGGAAATGGAAAGGCAAGGCTAAAACCATTGTCATTTCAGAAAATGTCCATGCCAATGAAAACAAATAACCAAAAAATCACACGCATATATCATGCATCCATAAATTAGCAAGGAAATCATACACACAACCTGTTACCTGCAAAATATTCCTACTGAATTTGTTGATCCAACCTTCTCCTTGTTTTCCTTGCCTTCTTTATCTAAATCCAATGTATGCCAAACTGCTCCAAGAATGATCCAAGAATACTCTAAGTGTGCAAGAGTATTAGAGAATGAGAGAATATAAGAGAGCTCCAAAACTAAAAAGACAAAAATTTTAACCAGCCAAAAGTTGTGAGCCGGTCTTCATAAGCCTTTTTATCAATGAGGCCTCTATTTTCTTCATTTTCCCTTCATTTCCCTCTCATGAAAATATGTGACCCTTCACCTTCCTTTTCTCCTACTTTCCTTTCTTTCATAAATAAAATTGAAACTATTTCCACTTTTCCTTTTCCAATTTCCATAGCCATTAATTAATCACCAATGATACCCATCACTATGTTTTACCTGACATTCAAATTGGAATACATGCCCCATGACCTTGGTCTTATACTTTAGTTACATATAAAATCAACGAGGGGTTGTTACAACTCCAAGAGGAAAACTCTTGACCTATGAAATTCTAAGCACATGAACCCACACACTACAAGGAAAATACCCTCTAACGTAGGTTATAAAGGAGGTTTTTAGTGTTATAAAATTGGCCAAAATTGTCAAAAAAAAATTTCTACAACATCTATTTTTGGTAAAGGAGGTTTTTAGTGTTATAAAATTGGCCAAAATTGTCAAAAAAAAATTTCTACAACATCTATTTTTGGTAAAGGAGGTTTTGATGGAGATGCTTGTTGAAATCTTAGTTAAACTGAGAGGGGGGGGGGGGGTGAATCAGTTTAACACATACATGGACTTTTAAAACTTTTCCCTTAAAACTTATTTACACCTTCATTTCATGATCAACTTAATATGTGAGCAATCTTAATTGGTGAGCAGCAAGTATCAAGCAGATTTATTTATGTAACAACAGTCTTAATATGTAAGAAACATGTGTTAAGAAGATTAGATAAACCACATCAACACATATACATCATGCACAAAGACACCAGATATAAGTGGAAACCCATAAAGGGAGAAAACCACATCTTATTATTGTTGTGATGCAAAGGCAAGCTCCAACTCCCTCTCACCACTGATTTTCTGTAGGCACCAACCTACAGGAGGCTCCTACCTCGATTCTGAAAGCTACAACTTGCAAGGAAGTTCCAATTCCCATCAATTTTCTGCAGGCACCAACCTACAGGAGGCTCCAACCTCAGTCAGCTACAACTGACATTTTATCAAGCTACAACTTGATGTGGAAGCACCAACTCCCATCTATTTTCTGTAGGCACCAACCTACAGGAGGCTCCAACCTCAGTCAGCTACAACTGACATCTATCAAGCTACAACTTGATAGGGAAGCTCCAACTTCCTTACTCTTTCAAAAGGAAAACACTTGCTGATTTACCTTGGATATCAGCTCTGTTCTGTACCATCTTCACTGTTGTGCATCAGTATACATATCTGCCTTATATTATTTTTGCATCTTCTCAGATTCACTATCAACTCCTCCTTCTCTTCTCAGCTCCTCCTTCTTCTCTACCTCACTACTTCATTTTTGCATTCTTTAACTTTTCACAACATCTTGTTCTGCTCCTCCTTCTTCTTCTCTTCTCTGCCTCAATTCCATACTCAACATTCTCTATGCTCACTCTCTCTCACCTCTTGCAGCTTTCTTATTTTCTTCAACTCTCTTCAATTCTGCTACACATTCTCTTCTTCTCTCACTCTATTTTCGTCAACCTTCTCCCCTTGGATATTATCCTATTTTATGCAAACTAGCTTCATGACTGTTTGTATTCTACTGGGAATTCAAAATGGACAACCATGTATCTTTACCTTCTGCCTTCTCATCTCTTTTATCCGCTCATTCAGAAAATATAACAACATGCATTAATTTCAATATTATAGTGGGAGCTTTGTTTTCCTCCAGAGACTTTCCAATGCATCACAAACAATATAAACCAATTAAAATATTACATTTAATTACAATGAGAGCTCCAGCTCACTCATACAACCTTTTGGATCGCTGCGCATTTGTCTTTTCTTTGACTGTGTTTGTCCCTTTCTCTCTTTTGTATGCCTTTCTGTTTATGGCTGCTGTGTAACTCCTGAATTTATGAACTGCATTTTTATTTATTTTTATATCAGCACTTTATATATATATATATATATATATATATATATATATATGAAACTGCTGATTGTAATTCTAGACAAATTCCAATGCTCTGTACATAGAAAGTGTCTTGTTGATGTGGCGAGTTCCGCAAGCGGAACATACATACATCACGACCTTTGTTTTATGGCCCGATGCGATTGCACACATCATTATTGTTTTACATTAACAATCGCCCTCCTCCTTAAGCTGAGGCCCGTGGGTCCACAGACCACGCGGCATATTTCAATACAGTCGTAACAATCGTTTTATATATCTAACAGGGCCCCTTTTTAATATAACTGTTGGGAAATTTCAACCAACACGTATCATATCCATGGTCCTTTTATAATACAACGCTTTAATAATGTCGCCCTCTCTTCAATGTATTATGATAATTAAACTCCTTTCTTTGCACTTTAATGTATATGAACCCTTTCTTATGTAACTTCCTATTTAACATAGGAAACAACCTTTCGGGCCCACTTGCTGATCTTTGACTAACCGCCAATGCGATGAGTTGCCTCTGATTCGATGCGATGCGATGAAACTCCTTGAAAATGTTTCCGATTGCGATTAATCACAATCGCGACTTCCATTGAGTTGCTTCGATGCGATGTATCACTCTTTGATTACTTCCGATTGCGATTAATCGCAATCGCAAATTGCATTGTCATGCTCCGCTGCCACACTTTCACTCCGATGCGATTGACCGGTGCCGATGCAATTAGACCGTAACTCAAACATATAAAGTCATAACTTATAGACCCATTGGGTCCGGAACTCAATCGCAATCGCAATCCTTTATTGTCATGCTCCGATGTGATTAGGCCGGACTTCAAATACTTGTTACTCATGGTTTATAAGCCCATCGGGTCCGGGCTTCAATCGCAATCGCAATCGCAACCCTTTGCAGCATGTTTCGATATTCCACCTTTTTCCAATGCGATCAGTCACTATTCACCAGAACTCAAGGTATATATAAATTGTAGTTTATATACCCATCGGGTCCGGACTTCATCGCAATCACAATTTTCTGTTTATATGTTCTGCTGCCCTTATAATCTCCGATGCGATTGGGAAAGGGTCCCACCTTAGGATACTTTGATTCTTTGATCATAAAGTGCTCCATATGAATTAATATATATAAACTTTGGACCTTTGTGAAATATGTAGTGCACTGCATATATATGTATTGTGCTGCATATATATATATATATATGCTTTTATGTTCCAGCTTTAGAGTATCCTCCAGCAGGGTAGGCGATTCTCGGAATTTATTTATATATATATATATAACGCCCAGCTGGGTAATGATTCACGGAATAAGGTTTTATATATACATTCATTGCCGCTTGGGTTATGATTCCCGAAATTATATATATGTATCCTTTTCTGCTCTAATCTTTAGTGTATCTTCCATTGGGGTTAGGCGATTCTCGGAATTTGTTTGTATAAGTATATATACTTGCCGCTTGGGTTGTACGATTCCCGAAATATTATGTATGTTTTCACATGGTTCCATTCCATAAAAAAACGCGTCTATGTTCGCTGCCTCTGCCTCTGCCTCTGCCTTCGCTGTGCTTCTTTCTTTGTCTCTGTCGTTGCTTCTGTTGTTTTGACTGTTACATTTCAACAATATTCTTCTTTGCTTCCTCCTTTGTCTGTCTCTATCTTTTCTACCTTCATTGCCATGATAACGGCTCTACCTCTATATTCGCAGCCTTTGCCTCTGTTCTTTGCTGTGCCTTTGCTCATTATTAGTTTCTTCGACCACTTCATGGTTTCCTTACCATTTAGGCAATGCTCCAACTCATCCCCAAGCAATTCAATTACCTTCATTTGATACTAATATCCTCACTGCTCTGCAGCACCACCTCATCTGTCTCTTGCTGCCTTTTTTCCTTCTATGCTGCCTTGCTACCTCTCTTCTTCTTTGCTATCTCTGCTGCTCTCTTTACTGCCTCTTCTACTTGTCTTATGCTCTCTCTGCTGCCTCTGCTACTTCTTTGACGGATGCTTCTCCTTACTTATCTTTTTGTTGTCTCTTCTACCTCTTTTTTTTCTTCCTCTGCTCCTTGGCTGATGTTTCAGGTGCTCCTCCTTTGTCATCTACTTTGCCATCAATGACAACATTTCTAATAGTCTCCCCCTTTGGCATTGATGGCAACACATCCACCGATAATCCAATGCTTTCTCCAAGTCTTCCTCTGCCTAGCTTCTTTTAGAAGACCCTTTCTTCTATTACTTGCTTTTCCTCCCCCTTTGACATCAATGGCAAAGGGTTGCACATTTCTCAATGTAGATTTTGTGTTTGCATTTCTTCTCTCTGATTTGTGTTTAGATCTTCTTCTTCTAAATTTTTACCTTGCTGCTCCAAACTGGTGTAAAAGAGTTGTTGAGAGAACACTTTTGGGGATTATTTGAACTTGAATATAAATTGCTCAATTATGATAATGATGCCAATATATCTTTTATTGCTGTGGTACACCTTTCTTGCCTGTTGGTGATGATTTGAGCTAGGATGCTGATAATAATATTACACTAAATAGTTGTAGGTCCTTGTTATAGATGTGATCAATGAATTAACCAAAATTTGATCTAAGAGATGAAATGCCTTTATTTGCTTGGACAATGTACATTCAAAAACAACCCTTGAGACTAGATACATTCAATTTATTGTTTAGTATTACTTATCAACCAAGCACTTTTCTTTATGACATAAGGGGGTATGTATGTCAGTGATCAACCTCTTTTCAATGGTGAAATACCTGCAAATCCTTTGTGCTGAAGTAGGATTTAAAAAAAAACTTTTGAGCTTTAGATGGTAATCGCAGCTAGTCCTTTATTCTTCAGATACTTTGACTGTTCTATCAGGATGATCTTCCACAATAACATATTCAAGATGTTTAATTGAAAAATCAGCAAACAGACTTCACACAGTTTTGTAACTGATCTTTAAAAAGAGGCCTTGAAGATATACATGTACTAACTTCAGGAAGGCATGAAATTATATATAGAAAAAGATATTGCTTCGGTGCTCAATATACTACTTCAAGTGTAAATCAGATAATGATCTTTTAGCACTGCTACTGCCCTTTTCATGCTGAATGCAGATAACCCTGGAAATTTTACCTTGATGCATTCTTGCCATAGTCCTTTGATCCTTAGGACCTGTATCATACTACTGTTCTATGACAACACTTGATATTCTGTTGATAGGCATGCTGCTTGTACCTAAACACCAATTGATATTACTTTGATAAACCATGCAGAGATTTCAATTAAGTTTGCACATTAACCCATAATTGATGCATCCTTCATAAATTCTATTATTGATCTTTCCACTGTTCATACCAACAATCATCAATACATTGAATCTGATCTTGGCATTATTTACCACTCTTCTTTTTCTGTCCTTCTGTTCCAAAGAAAGTCATTGCATGTTCCTTTCTAGGACTGCTCTAGAGTCATTGTTGCTTTATATTCAATTCAATTGTTCTAACATAAATATTTTCAGGAAGACATCTTCAATTTCTTTTCTATGAATCTTCATAGGCTGATTACTCAAAGTTTTATTACTCACTTAACTGCATTTCTCCAAGTGGACCTTTTGAAAGATGTAATGAACTGATGATAGGCGATTTTCTTACTCATCCTTCTTAATGTGATACATTGCTAATTCTAGCAGTATAGGGCATTCTGTGATCATCCTTTAATGTGCTGATATATTCTTAGCTTACATGTTCATTACTGATGTTTCCTCTATCATCATGGTTTCTTGCAACTTTTTCTCCTTCTATCAATCTGTCAGCTATTGAATACTTCAAATAATCTTCTTGATCTCATAGCTGTTCTTATTACATGGAGCTCTTCTCAGACTGCTTTCATGGGGTCTATTTATGAACTTCTCTCCCCCTGGGATGTTGCTTCATATATATTACAGGATGGATTTTTGCTTTGCTTCCTAGAGCAGATCCCCCTAAGACTATGGAGGATTCATTATGTTATTGAGATAATAGGCTCTCCTTTTCTCTTTTCTTTCCATACTCTATTGGGGTTCATCATAATGTCTGCACTTCTTTTAAATTCATAGCTTTGTTTGATTTGATTAGATTCCATTCTCTATCTAGAGTTCTTTAATGTATATGGAAAATTACAGTCCTTTTCTTTGTGACCAAGCTTGAGGCATACATAACATCTTATTTTACCAAGGTATGTTTGAGCTGATGTACAATACTTTGTTCCCCTTTTTTAATACATTTTACATTCAACAGATTTATGTCCAAAATTATTGCATGCATAACAATAGCCATGGAAATGATTTGTGTACCTGGTGAAAGATTGTCCTTTCCATTTGCTTGCTTGAGGGATTCTTCTCTTTTGCTGCATCCTTTGCTGGTTGGACTGGGTTTTCTTTGTCTTACAATATGCTGCAGTGTGTCCTTGTTTGTGGCAGGAAAAACAATTGATGCTTCCCATAGGAGGAAAGAATCTTCTTTGACATCTTCCGAATTTATTCAATTCATCCTTAGGAGCATATGAGCCTTTAGTAGTTGATTGTTTCATCCTCTCATTCTCTATTCTTTCATGTTGCTGCTTGATTCTGTTTGTTTCTTTACAAATCTTGTTCTTGTTGGCTTCTTCTTCTGTGGAAATCTTCTGAGCTACTTCATTTTCCTTTACAGCTTTTACAAAGATGATTTTCTTGTTATCTTCTACCTTGGGCTTACTGGTTTCTCCTTCATATCCTATCCCAGCCTTTATGAGAGGTGACCTTTGAGCATTTAGCATTTTGTCCAATTGTTCAGTGCTTTTCATTAGAGGTGTATTCATTAATATTTCTCTTTGGGATTTTTCTAAATTATTTCTTAGGCTCACCACTTCTTCTTCTAATCTTTCACATTCCTGACTTTTCTCTCTCATTTGTTGTAGCGGAGTGTCTTCTACTTTCTTTGCCTCTTCAAGCTGTGTCTTCAGGTAAATAATTTCTTTCCTACATTCATATTCTCTCTCATCACATATTTGCACCACTGTCTTAAGGTCTTTGTTTTCATTTATCAATTTTTCTATTTCAGTCAAAGCAGTGTCAAGCTTGGCTCTTTCTTCAGCTGTAATTTCTTCATGGTTCTTATCTCCATTCACACTAGCAGGTACTTCATTTGATTGAATATTTTCCTGTTGACATGAATTTTTCTTCTTCTTAATTCTCTTATCCTTCTTGTTAGTGCAGTCCTTAGTGTTTAATCCATGCATGAAGTGCAATCTATCCCAAATTTCTTTTGCATAGGTTAAATCCATTATCAACTCAAGGTCCTTGTTATGAATATTGTTATATATCACATATTTTGCCTTGGCATTCCTGTGTTGTTCTTTCATCGTGGGTGATTCTTTGCAGTAACCATCACACACAAGCTTCCATACCTCAGGTTCATAGGCCATTAAACCTGTTTTAACCTTATCTCTCCATTCAAGAAAGTTTGTTGTATTTAACACAGGTGCATTTTGATAGTCCATGACTCAACCAGATCTCCTTCAAGCTATTAAGCTTACACCAAAGGAACCTGCTCTGATACCAATTGTTGAACTCTTAATTAAACTGAGAGGGGGGGGGGGTGAATCAGTTTAACACATACATGGACTTTTAAAACTTTTCCCTTAAAACTTATTTACACCTTCATTTCATGATCAACTTAATATGTGAGCAATCTTAATTGGTGAGCAGCAAGTATCAAGCATATTTATTTCTGTAGCAAAAGTCTTAATATGTAAGAAACATGTGTTAAGCATATTAGATAAACCACATCAACACATAGACATCATGCACAAAGACACCAGATATAAGTGGAAACCCATAAAGGGAGAAAACTACATCTTATTACTGTTGTGATGCAAAGGCAAGCTCCAACTCCCTCTCACCACTTATTTTCTGTAGGCACCAACCTACAGGAGGCTCCTACCTCGATTCTGCAAGCTACAACTTGCAAGGAAGCTCCAACTCCCATCAATTTTCTATAGGAACCAACCTACAGGAGGCTCCAACCTCAGTCAGCTACAACTGAAATTTTATCAAGCTACAACTTGATGTGGAAGCACCAACTCCCATCTATTTTCTGCAGGCACCAACCTACAGGAGGCTCCAACCTTAGTCAGCTACAACTGACATCTATCAAGCTACAACTTGATAGGGAAGCTCCAAATTCCTTACTCTTTCAAAAGGAAAACACTTGCTGATTTACCTTGGATATCAACTCTATTATGTATCATCTTCACTGTTGTGCATCAGTCTTCATATTTTCCTTATATCATTTCTGCATCTTCTCAGATTCACTATCAGCTCCTCCTTCTCTTCTTAGCTCCTCCTTCTTCTCTGCCTCACTGCTTCATTTCTGCATTCTTTAAATTTTCACAACATCTTGTTCTGCTCCTCCTCCTCCTTCTCTTATCTGCCTCAATTCCATACTCAGCATTCTCTATGCTCACTCTCTCTCACCTCTTGCAGCTTTCTTATTTTCTTCAACTCTCTTCAATTCTGCTGCACATTCTCTTCTTCTCTCACTCTGTTTTCATCAACCTTCTCCCCTTGGATATTATCCTATTTTATACAAACTAGCTTCATGACTGTTTGTATTCTACTGGGAATTCGAAATGGACAGCCATGTCTCTTTTCCTTCTGCCTTCTCATCTCTTTTATCCGCTCATTCAGAAAATATAACAACATGCATTAATTTCAATATTACAGTGGGAGCTTTGTTTTCCTCCAGATACTTTCCAATGCATCACAAACAATATAAACCAATTAAAATATTACATTTAATTACAATGAGAGCTCCATCTCACTCATACAGCCTTTTGGATCACTGCGCATTTGTCTTTTCTTTGACTGTGTTTGTCCCTTTCTCTCCTTTGTATGCCTTTCTGTTTATGGCTGCTGCGTAACTCCTGAATTTATGAACTGCATTTTTTAAAATTTTTATATCAGTGCTTTATATATATATATGAAACTGCTGACTGTAATTCTGGACAAATTCCAACACTTTGTACATAGCAAGTGTCTTGTTGATGTGGCGAGGTCCGCAAGCGAAACATACATACATCACGGCCTTTGTTTTATGGCCCGATGCGATTGCACACATCGCAATTGTTTTACATTAACAATCGCCCTCCACCTTAAGCTGAGGCCTGTGGGTCCACAGACCATGCGAAATATTTCAATACAGTCGTAATAATCATTTTATATATCTAAAAACGCCCCTTTTTAATATAACTGCTGGGCAGTTTCAACCAACACGTATCATATCCATGGTCCTTTTATAATACAACGCTTTAATAATGTCGCCCTCTCTTCAATGTATTATGATAATTAAAATCCTTTCTTTGCACTTTAATGTATATGAACCCTTTCTTATGTAACTTCCTATTTAACATAGGAAACAACCTTTCGGGCCCACTTGCCGATCTTTGACTATCCGCCGATGCAATGTGATGACTCCTTCTTCGATGCGATGAAAATCCTTGCAAATGTTTCCGATTGCGATTAATCGCAATCACGACTTCCATTGAGTTGCTCTGATGCGATGTATCACTCTTTGATTACTTCTGATTGCGATTAATCGCAATCGCAAATTGCATTGTCATGCTCCACTGCCACACTTTCACTTCGATGCGATTGACCAGTGCCAATGCGATTAGATCGTAACTCAAACATATAAAGTCGTAACTTATAGACCCATCGAGTCCAGAACTCAATCACAATCGCAATCCTTTATTGTCATGCTCTGATGCGATTAGGCTGGACTTCAAATACTTGTTACTCATGGTTTATAAGCCCATCAGGTCCGGGCTTCAATCGCAATCACAACCCTTTGTAGCATGTTCCGATATTCCACCTTTTTCCGATGCGATCAGTCACTGTTCACAAGAACTCAAGGTATATATAAATTGTAGTTTATATACCCATCGGGTCCGGACTTCATCGCAATCGCAATTTTCTATTTATATGTTCCGCTTCCCTTATAATCTCCGATGCGATTGGGAAAGGGTCCCACCTTATGATACTTTGATTCTTTGATCATAAAGCGCTCCATATGAATTAATATATATAAACTTTGGACCTTTGTGAAATATGTAGTGCACTGCATATATATGTATTGTGCTGCATATATATATAACGCTCAGTTGGGTAATGATTCCCGGAATAAGGTTTTATATATACATTCATTGCCGCTTGGGTTATGATTCCTGAAATTATATATATGTATCCTTTGCTGCTCTAATATTTAGTGTATCTTCCAGTGGGGTTAGGCGATTCTCGGAATTTGTTTGTATAAGTATATATACTTGCCGCTTGGGTTGTACGATTCCCATAATATTATGTATGTTTGCACATGGTTCCATTCCATAAAAAAACACGTCTATGTTCGCTGCCTCTGCCTTCACTGTGCTTCTTTCTCTGTCTCTGCCGTTGCTTCTTTCGTTGCTTCTGCTGTTTTGACTGTTACATTTCAACAGTCTTCTTCTTTGCTGCCTCCTTTGTCTGTCTCTGTCTTTTCTGCCTCCATTGCCATGATAACGGATTTGCCTCTATATTCGCAGCCTCTGCCTCTATTCTTCGTTGTGCCTTTGCTCATTATTAGTTTCTTCGACCACTTCATGGTTTCCTTACCATTTAGGCAATGCTCCAACTCATCCCCAAGCAATTCAATTACCTTAATTTGATACTAATATCCTCACTGCTCTGCAGCACCACCTCATCTGTCTCCTGTTGCCTTTGTTCCTTCTATGCTGCCTTGCTACCTCTCTGCTTCTTTTCTATCTCTGCTGCTCTCTTTACTGCCTCTGCTACTTGTCTTATGCTCTCTCTGCTGCCTTTGCTACTTCTTTGACTGATGCTTCTCATTACTTATATTTTTTTTGTCTCTGCTACCTCTTTTTTTTCTTCCTCTTCTCCTTGGCTGATGTTTCAGGTGCTCCTCCTTTTTCATCTACTTTTCCATCAATGACAACATTTCCAACAATGCTAACTAAACTTCAACACAACTAAAAAACTAGGTGGCCAAAGGTTTTTGCAGATTTTTTTCTTATCGGTGCATGCTTCATGTGTGAATGCACCAGTGTTGTTAACATACCAAGAATCGAGATGGAAAAAAAAAAAATTGAAGCCCCGAGGAATTTACATACGTAATGTCCCAGTGCGTGTCACAAAAGAATACACATCGGGCTGATAGAAGGTGCATGCATCAACGTTACTTGGATTGTAGTTGTAAAGCATCGATGCATTTAATGCGAACAATATCGGTGCATTACAAATATGAATACACTAGTTCATGCACCTTATATCCACCCAGTGCATATCGGTTGTGTACAAGTCCTAGTCCGTTAAGGTATAAAAATGCACTGGCACATTAAAGGAAAACCATACCGCTGCATGCAATGCCTATCTGCCCAATGCATATTTTTTGGTGACACACATTGAGCATTCTTATTGGTATTGGTATTTGGTGCAGTGCTCATAGGTCGTATCAACACACCGGTGTGAAGTATCATACACATGCACTGATGTTCATTTTATATTTTTTAGAAACATCGACCTATGATAATGCAATTATTGTGATTTTTAAAAATTCATTATTCATCAAAAGGCGAAACATATCTTATATCAGTATTCATATCAATTAAATTTTTATTAGTAAATTTTAATGTGATGTTCGGATGAATTTGTTATGATTTCGCATCTCTTCATTATAATATTTAATCATCCATTTATTTAATCAGTGGTGTAACATTTCATGGCGATAATGGAGAATGTAATAGAATAAACTAAAACATATATTATTACATATATATGAATAAGAGACTCTTTGTCATACAAATGGCATAGTTATTGGTAACCCTTTGTCTTTCAATTGGGATGCTATGTCCATTACATTAAACAAAATGTCTGATTTCATAGACAAATATTTCAAAAAATTCAATGCCTTGCTTTGATATCCAAACATATTTCTCATCATTCTTCGTTGGAACTGTTGTCACTGCTCAAGCTACTTCCATGACTTGGGTTATTTAGAAGAATGTTTTGTTCATTGTGTTGATTGTTTTCTTCTTCTTCAAGTTCCATATACAAACATAAAAATAAAGTGTAATGAGTGTATCTACATTGGTGAGAATCATGAAAATTGAAATATTAAATAATATACATGAATGTAAATTGAAGATAAATGTACCATAGAAAGAATTGACTCGTGAACTATACACATTCTTTCAAAACCAAATTTCATGCCTTTTTTCAACAATTCTTTTGTTGGCGCAGTTCTATACTTTGTTTCCTGCAAGTTTTATACCCCATAACAAATCATAGATTTAATATAAAAGATTTTTTTGTTCTATTAATTATAGACAGAGCTAAGTAAAAGAAGATAGATACTTACAAATTCCACAATTAATTTCTGATATGCCAACATACATTGACAACCCATATTTAACCCAATGTTAATCAATTCTTCTAATAGTTCTTCTTTTTATGTTAGCACCTGTTTGAAGAAATTCAATAATGATTTTTGTAAAACAACTTAAAATATACAAAATGAAATATAGATAAGTTCTTATAAGGAAGTAACAAATACTCACAAACTTTGATATTAACCCTTTTCTTCCTTGTCGTCCTATTTTATGTGCTGAACGAGTTCCATTTTCTTTCTTTTTCTGCAAGAATATACTTCAAAATTAATATTTAATACTAAATTATTTATTTATTGTACCTAATCAAAAAATTCAATGATTACATATTACATTTGAAGCACGTTGTTGTTGAGATGGCTCCTCGTGCGATGCAATTATGTCCATTTCTTTGACCATCTCCCTGTACACCTTTTTGGACATTCCTACTGCCATATTTCTGATATCAACTCGTTTATTCTTTGAGATTTTCATAAACTTCCTGAAAAAGTAACATGACAATAAAATATTTCATTTTTATATTGATATATGAAAACAAAATAAAACAAAATTCATATTTATAAATGATTGCTTTGTAGTCATATATACATACAATTCTATAAAAACATTTAAAGGAATATTACTTTTTCAATGCTTTTTTTTTGTTGTTGTATGTTTTTGCTATTAAAAGTCTGACATGTCCCATTGACCAATTCTCTAGAACTCTTCCTATAGTTTAAAAAATTTTTGGTTCTTGGAATCATTGGATTGATTTTTGTATTGTAAGTGGAAAGAACATCTATACATTCGTTCCACTAGATCCCTCAAAGTTTTGTAAAAGTTTTCCCCCTTTCGTTAACCTCCAACACCACTCTAGATGAGCTAAGGAGAAATTCATTTTCATTTGCATGTTCTTTTTTTTTTCTTTTTTTAGAACAACATTCCTTTCCTTCGTTGTTGGTCCATGTAGAAAATTAAACATATCTGAATTAATAGATCCTTTGAAACATGTTATCTAATATTTTCAAGTATATTATTAATGAAAATTCAAAAAAGAAACTCATGTTGGATCGAAAGTTTCTTTCATTCACCTGATTCATCTTTCTGCAATTTTTCCATCAAGCTTTTACGCCCTTTTGGTCTTAGATCAAAAAGAATATTATCGAGCTTCGTCATTTTGTGGCTCTGCATGCCACAGAATAAAAAATACATATTAGTTAAACTTACATATAGTTCAAAAATAATCATTTTTGTAAAGAATTTACAAAGAACTTGCCTTTTTTTCTTTTCTGGATGTGCTATCAGTATTTTTGTTACTTGAAATCTTGTCAGCCATTTTTTATCGATATAAAACCTGTACCATTCATTAATATATTTTATAAATAAATCACTTATCTTTCAAGTAAAATAAAAATTAAAAAAATGGTGTGTCTATCTCAATTAAGCGCCCGATGCGTTTATATTTTTAACCGCACCGGTGCGACTTTCGTCACTTAAGCACCGACAATGGGAAAAAAATTAAACGATAACAGTGCAATATGCCATTATAAACGCACCACCACTACAGTAGAAACAATGTACGGTGCTCTTTGTCAATATGAGACCCAGTGCGTTATATTAATACAGGAGCAATGATTACCATAAACATAAATGAATGGAAAAGTATTTTTATCAAACAATTCTTTTTGTCAATACATGCTCGGTGTGTTATATTAAAAGCGTGCATCGGTGCATGATATTAAACAACACACACTGATTAGCAAAATTCATTTTTTTTAAAAATCGTGTAAGGGTCAATAAGGATTGGGATCTGACTCTACAAGTGGTCCAGCATGTTAGATGCCAAACACCTATCTATATCGTAATAGAAACCCTATAAATCTAAAATCAAAAGCCACAATTGTGAATTTTTGCAGTCACATAAACAAGAGGAAGCAAGGGTTTAACATAAGAATGGATTTTTTTGTTTTTTTTCAAAATTTTAATTAAATTTAAATAGGAATAGGGATTGTAAATGATTTTATTAGTAAAATGCATAGTAAAATTTAATTTTTTTACTATGCATGTATTAATTCTAACAAAAATTGTAAAAAACACAATTATTACAGTAAAATTTAACATTTTTACTATACTACAGGGTTTTTGTATGAATCACCTGATGTTTCAAATTCTTATTCTCTGAATAGTGTTATTGTTCGAAAGTATTTTGTTGCTCCATAATGCTCTCTTTCTCCACGCATGTCTCTCGTGCAAATCCCTCCCTGAAATTTTTTGAAAAAATAATGAAATAATGAATAGCGTTTACTATTTAAAGAACTTTCTATGAAATTAGATTTCTGAAAATAATTTGCCGCTCATTTTTTAGTTTACCTTTTTTTTTTTCACTTAAAAAAAATAAAGTTGCACCTTTTTTTTCCCGATATTCGATGTGTTTATTAACTAACTGCATCGGTGAATATGGTAATACAACCACACCGGTGTGGTTAACAGTACATTAGCACTGATAACAATAACTTATTGTTGATTATGTACACCAAAATTTATTGTTGATTTTTCTCAAATGCAGGGAGAAATTTCATAATTATATCAAATGGAAAATTCTTCAAAATCTAGCTCATTCCATAATATTTCTCAAAGTCCATCGCATAATTCTCCCTATCCATCTATAGATGTAATTACTTCAGATTTTATTTATATTTTCATTATATAATTGAAATTATTTTTTTATCCATGTCAATAAGCTGAATAAAATTAATGCATACAAATTTGCAGGTTCGTGCAGATTTAGAATAGAGTTCAAATGCACAAAATATTCAAACAGTTCCAAAACGTTAGAAGCTCTTATCAAGAGCATCATATCACAATGTGCGGTTGGTAGATGAAAATGGACAAACGCTTTACCCTCCCAATTGTAACATGCCATCTTCTAGCCACAATCTTGGGACAATGATGGTAATAATTGTTGGGTATAATGTAATTATTTCAATGTCAAACCAATTAATCATGCATTGACATGCTTACTAATTGATATCATCGATATTGTACTAAACATGTTCAAATATATTTTTTGAAATTATTAGGATTCTAGTGATGATGAGTGACCTACCTACCATCTTTCATTGCACCCCACAACAATGTAAAATCAAGAGAAGGCTGAATTAAGAAAAAAACTCAGAGAGGAACGATACCAAGAATGGTTGAACCAACCACCTATTTAATTCCCACTACGTCCACATTCACCAATTATGAAGGACTATAGAAATAGTAGTTCTTCAGCTGGAAATGGAGGCAATCAAATAGAGTCTGGTATGGATGATTACTTAAGGGATACTACTGCCATGGAGACAATGTTGTTAGATGCATTCCAGAACGATGATCAACTAGGGGATGATGCTCATATCATTGATACCTTTTTTCGAAAGCCTTAAATTTTCTTCGACCACCCATCTCTTTGGACCTGGCATCCAGTCAAAGTCTACGCAGTTGGGGACAGCGATGCTACTATACAACTTGAAAGAAAATTTTTGCTTTTCGAATGCATGTTTCTCAGAAATTTTGAGGTAAATGACCATCAAGTCCATTATATTTTTATAAATATTGTCAGACAATCAACATTACAAATGGTCAATTTTATGAACGTTAATAATTATTAGCATTGTACATTTAATATTGTCCACAGAATATAGGTTATTCAAAGATAAGCCTTATTCTGAGTGATAATGTCTTGCCCTGTAGCCACGAAGAGGCAAAGAAATTGTTGAAAATGTTGGGTGTTGAGTACATATCATATCATGCATGTTCAAATGATTTCATTCTATATAGAGGAGAATATGCAGACAAATATATATGTCTGAAATGTGGGCATGACAGGTATGATAAATCAAAAAACAAGGGTAAATCGCATGGTCCTCCTTTTAAGATATTGAGGCACATGCCTATCATCCAAAGGATTCAAAGGCTCTTTTGTTGCAAATAATTAGCTATGTTGCAGGGATGTCATGCATCACACATAAGTGAGTTGGGAGTTATGTGAATCCCAACAGATTCAATAGCCATGAATCATCTATAGGATACATGACCCAAAAAATTCAAGGATGAAGAACGAAGTCTATGACTTACATATCCATAGATGTCATCAACCCATATTCCCTCCAGAACACCAAATATTTTGTTTGGCCTGTAGTAGTGATCAATAACAATATCCCCCCAAGGCTTTCTGTGAAGAATGAACATCTTATTTTGGCTCTCATAGGCCCTGGTAGAAGACAAGTGAAGCATATGGATTTCTACTTACAACCACTGGTAGATGAATTGAAGGAATTATGGGATGGGATAAATGTATACAATGTATCAAGACGCATCGCAGAAAAGAGGAGTTTTACGTTATGGCATATTTTCTTACACGACACATGATTATCCATTCTTAGGATTTTTCTCTGGTAAATTACATGTTTATTTATTTGTTTATATACGTAACAATATTCTTTCGCATATTAATTTAATTTGTTGTAATTTTTATGATATTCATGATATTCTTTAATGTGAAATGCATATTGTATACAATAATTTCACAGGTCTTGTAACAAAAGGGTATTATGGATGTAAATTCTGTGGACCTTCTCTGAAAGCTAGATGGTCCAACAACCTACGAAAACCACTATATGACTGCTCCAGGGTATTCCTCCCAGAAGAATATCCTTACAAAAGAGCAACATCCGCTTTCAATGGTAAACGAGAGAGAACCAAAAGGCCTGAAATAACGACGCTAGTTGAATGGCTTAGAGCATATGAGAGAGATAAGGAGAAGGAGTTCATAGAAATGTTCGATTCAAATGAGGAGACTATATTCGATGATCCAGAATTCTTCGACACCTATGTTGAAAAATTTCTCATTGGGATGAAAAGGAAATATATCTTTTATAACCTCCCATATTGGGAGAATCTTAATATTGCCCACTTACTAGATCCCATGAATATATTTAAAAATGATTCGTCTTATTTATGAAGGCACATATCATCAAAAAAAATTGACACGTTGGTTATTAGGAAAGATATTATTACTTCAAAAAATAAAAACAAATATTGGCCAAGACAATTAGAAAGTGCAGGAGAGGCTGGTCCCTCTAATTGGTATTTCAAAGAAGGTGATGTCCCATGGATTTAAAAAAAAAGATGATCTTTGTTTGGCAAAGGAACTTATAATGGGTGTGAGGGTGCCATCTTCATATGGGTCTTCACTATAGCGTTGATTCACCATGTAAGAACATTTTTTGGGGTGAAATCACATGACCATTTGAATCTTCTAAGAGTATGTATAATTTCAAAAGCATGATTTTATTATTTGTTATATTAATAATTTTTATCCCATGGGATCATAAAACATAGCTAATTTTGTATGCATTTTTTTATAAATTTTCAGTGTCATTATCCTTTGTTTGTGCATGGGTGTGTGAAACATGAATTCCCCCAATACCTAGGACATGCCATATCTAAATTATCTGCATTTGTACATTTGATAACATCAAAGGAGATTAATGTGGCTATCATTCCACGGTGGCGTCAAGGGATAGTTGAGATAGTTTGAATGTTTGAGAAGGAACTTTCGACGTGTTTCATGGACTTGAAGGTTCATATTCTAATCCACTAAGTAGATGAGGTTGAATTAGTCAGGGTGGTTTCTCATTGTTGGATGTTATTCTTAGAGGTACATGAAGAAATTGAAAGGTTTTGTTCGACAAAGGGAAAAACATGAAGGGTCTATGGCAGAGGGGTAAATATCATATGAGTCTTTCTATTATGCCACTAATTACATCAAGTAGATCGACAACAAACCAGGTGCAGTGATTTGGGATGATGAAAGGGATGAAGAAAAAAGAGAAGGGAGCTTCTCCAAACGAACGGAAAAGGTGCTTGATAAAGATTAAGCGACTTATAATTTGTCAAATTTACACAAAGTAAATATTCACATTGACCTTCGATATAATGTATGTTTTGATCTCATATGTAATATATGTTGGTTTTATTTCATCAGCGAATGTAGAAATTGAAGCAATCAATAAATTTGTTCTTTACAATTCCGAAGTGACACAACTATGGGTTGCATTGTACGAAAAAAAGAGGATTAAATGGGATAGTGACAGGAAAGAATTCAAACAGTTGAATGGTAGAAGTGTGCCTTATCCTGATCATTTAAAAGAAAATATGCCAATTATATGCCCCAACAGTTCGGTTGTTGACCAAGTAAGAGAGAAATACAGTGCAATCGGTCGTTACCCGCATGTTGAAGAGGATGCACTAAACATAGGGATTGGGTACAAAAACTCGGTAATAATATATTTATGTACATTTTAAACTTGATAATGCACCCTTGAATTATGATATCTATATTTCATATTTTAACCTTTGGGTTATTAGATACATGACACTATGGTTTTTTAAACTTTTTTATAGGTGCATTTGTTCCCATATATGTGGGCATATGGACACCATTTTCGCACAAAAAATGCTGATGATGGACACATGACACAAGAATGTGGAGTGGAAGTCGAGTTCGATCAATCTAGTCAAGCTAGCCACTGTGATAAAAACCTAGCACGAGGGACATTAGGTTACATAAAAAAGATACAAGAGATCATTGAAGTGGACTTCTCTTCTTTCCAATGTGTTATTTTTAAGTGCAAGTGGTGGGACAACTTTGATCGGAATAATGTAAAGGAAGATTACGAGAGTAGGTTGATATGTATCAACTCTAGAAAGATGCGGTATGAAGCTAAGTAGCCTTATGTTTTCCCCAAACACTCCAACCATGTGTTTTTTTACCCAAGTGTGTTGGATAGGGATTAGTGGTTCATATTGAGACATGACCCTAGATCAAAACATATTTTTGAGAGCAATAGTGCTATCATTCCAAGCGAGCTAGAAGATAATGAGGGTGATTAGAACAGAGAGTGATATAGTACATGTGTTATTTCATCATTTATACTATTTAAAATGGGTTTTTATAAAGAAGAGGACTTAACCTTATAAATAAGACTCTTTTTTTCCAAACATTATAATATGTATTTTGAATTAATTGGTTTGCATTCTGTTAATGTTAAAATCATTTCTCTTGATAATTTGCAATTATTTTGATCTCGAAAGCAATGCAATGTATCAAGGTTTTTTTTTTTTTTTTTTTTTTTTTTTATATGTAAATTCCTAAAAATAATACAACTACTTCATTGCTTTAAATGGTTTTTCACTATATCATTACTTAAATAAATGCACTATATATATATATATATATATATATATATATATATATATATATATATATATATGAGAGATATCTTCAAAATTTTTAAAAAGGTATTAATATATATTATTATTATTGGTCTGTAAGATCATAATAAAATAATGATAATTCTAAACATGAATTTATTTGCATTATTTTCTAAACTTTATTTTGTTATAAAAATTCATATTATTCTAGATTATTATTTTACAATTATTTATATTCTTACAAATTTACAAATTTACAATTTTACAATTATGATAATTTAACAATATGTACGGCATACATTTTACAATTTTACGATAGTTATGATTCAAATTTGACAATTAATTTACAATTTTACAATCTTACAAATTTACAAATTTTATAATTTTAATAAAATTGAATTATGACAATACATACAATTACAATTTCACAATACAATTACAATTATAATTTTACATACAATTACAATTACAATTTTACAATTTTACAATTAGACATACAATTACAATTACAATCATGATACATACAATTACAATTACAATTTTACAAATTTTACAATTTTAATAAAATTGAATTATGACAATACATACAATTACAATTTTACAATTTTACAATTTTACATATAATTACAATTACAATTTTACAATTTCACAATTTTACATACAATTAAAATTACAATTACAATTTTACGATTTTACATACAATTACAATTAAAATTACATTTACAATCATGATACATACAATTACAATTACAAATTTACAAATTTGAAAATTTTACAATTTTAATAAAATTGAATCATGACAATACATACAATTACAATTACAATTTTACAATTTCACAATACAATTATAATTACAATTACAATTTTACAAATCTTTTACATAGAATTACAATTATAATCACAATACATACAATTACAATTACACAAATTTACAATTACCAATGCATAATATTTACTAAATATCATGATTTAATATTAAAAATAAACATCATGATCATGATAACCATCATACAAACATCATATTATAAAATACACATTCAAATTCACTAACATCATCTAATCATCGTCATCATTATCATCTAATAAAACACAAGCAATATTCTATAACATCGTCACAACACAAACATCAAATATACATCTCATGTCAAATAACTGCTATAACATACACATCTATTTGCAAGAACATTAAATGAACATATCTAAAATGACCTAACAATATACATATCATGATGAACACCAACATGTAAATTAAGTACATCAACATGAACATAAAATACATGCACCACACATATATATAAATACATGTACCATATATATATATATATACGACTATAATAGAACTGCATATAAATGTCAAATATTTGGTGGTACATCAATATTATAACTAGTAGAGGCCTGCTCAATCGATGGTGCCTACTCAGATGGACGTGCCTGCTCAAGAGGTGTCTGCTTAGATGGTGTCTGCTCAGGAGGTGCCTGCTCAGAGATGCCTGCTAAGGAGATGCCTGCTCCAGACTAGACGTTGTCTGCTTATCTCTGCGAGGTGTAGGAGGAGGAGGCAAATTACTAGAATAATCACTCCCCTCGTGATCATCATCCAAGTTGTTTCGTCACGCATCACCATGGCACCTATCCCTCCTAGCCGCCAGTAGCTTGGAAGCTCCGACGATATGACGCATAAGACTCATCATATCGTGCGGCATGTCCCTCCAAAGCTTCGTGAGCGTACGATTTTCCTGTATGTCTTTGATCATCATAGGATGGAATCCCTCATCAACCAAGATTCTACATAGTCAGTTGCCTAATTCCATCCTAAATCGAAGGTTTGCCTTACACTGCATGCCCGCGAGTATATACACCCAAGGAGGTATCTCACCCTCCACTGCCTCCACCATCTCCTCGTCATCTACAGGATCATCTGGTGGGGGTGGAGGCATGTCCCCAACGAACGTGCCAATATCTACAAAATATATAGTACACAACAATAATTAGACAATTTCATTAAACAATTTAATAAAAAATTTAAATAACGTGTTAGAATAAATTTTATTCTAATTAATTAAGACAATAAAATGAAATGATATTAATTTAAAGAAAACACTAATATTACCTCGATCATCTAGTGGCTCATCCTATGTGAAAAGGATGCTAGTAAACCCTCGCCAATCCAACCCCGCATAAGGACACAACACCGTCACGAACATGTGGTCATCCTCACTGTCTATTAGCTCTAGTTCATCACTAGAAATCCTGGCTGAATACTCTGACAGGCCCCTCTTGGGAATCATCTCACCCCACATGTGCATATGTACATGTATCATCGACCTACAAGGATGACAGAAAAAAGCTGGCCTTGTCTCCAAAAACCTCTAAAAAAATAAACAAAACAACTCTGAAGCAAAAGGGAAGGTCAACCTCCCACGTGCTTGAGAACGACATCTATCTAAGGCTATACAAAACTGCCACGAAAAAATGGCATACCATCTAACAAGTCATGGCCTCTGGAATAAAAAATCAACATAAAATAAAAGAGGGAAAATAATGTACTTCCCGTCATTGGTATAATGTGCAATGGTGGTCAATAATAGTGAGAGACACCTAACCTCCTCTAGACCAAAAGAAGCAATCCATAGTTGTCCACTAGACACCTGAAAATCTGCAAGAGAAATTATATCATCCCTAATGTATCTTTGGTAGTACACCAACTGAATCCATGTTGCATAACCGATGGGGACATCAGGGAATTGGGGAAAATCTTCCCCTCTCCTAGATAGGCCAACAATAAAATATATGTCCTCCTCAGTGGGTTGATACCACTGGTCAGGAACAACATGGAAAGTTTATCGATGGAAATCCAACCTGTAGACCAACCGTACTAATATTCCAATGTTCCCCTTCAGGGATGTAGCCTCCTCATAAAACTTAAGGAGGCCTACCTCCCTTAAGAGCAACTGGTTAGGTGGCGTAATAGGGTGAGGGTACAAAAGTCTCTCCCTCTCCCCTGCCTCCCACTATTGTATCATGTTATAATTGTCATCTCTATGCTCTTGTTGTTGTAGTCCTCTCTCCATTGAATTCGCTGAATGATTCACATATTAAATACATCAACCTCCATCATACATAAAACCTATTTTTTTTTATCAAATGAAAAATGTATTTACAAATATATAAATATAAATTTTATTGAAAAAAAAACAATCGGCGCGCCACAAAAAATAGTCAAGCACTGCCAATGATAAGTACATGTATATCACACACCATCCACAGTGTGCAAAAAAATGTCACGCACCATGACAACAAAAATATTACTTAAATAAATATTATAGGTGGTGCATTGACAAAACATATCTGCCCTTAGGCATTTGTTATAATGCAATGCACTACCAGTTTGCAATATTTTACCACTAGAGGTGCGGTACCACACATGCACTTCCCTTATGCGGTATGTTTGACCGATGCACCGTACATTAGGTGTGTTCTCGTAATATCAACGCACTGTGCCATTAGGTTTATTTTTAAATAATGTCGAGTGTATTCTGGTAAACTAAAGCACTACCGTAAATAAATTGTTATTTAAAAAAAAAAAAATTGGTGAGAAACAAGTAAATTACCTACACATTTGTATGTCAAGGAGGCATCTTTCCAATGCAATACCAAAAACCAAATTTTCCCAATGTTTTGCAAAATTTGAAGTCTACACACTTAGCAATGGATAGAAGCAATGTGGGCAATGGGAGCATCGATGGCAGGGCACCTCAGAGAAGCAAAGGTCACACTGGGTGTTTAAGAGCTCTACAGCACTGTAACAAGTAAAAAGGAATTTATACAACCGGTAATTTTTTTTAAATGAACCCTTTTTCGGTGCGCTCTGAGTATGAGACACACCGGGTGGTTGTATCAATGGTGCACTGAACTTCTTTACGGTGCATTGGATTTGTTGACATGCACCAGGGCAGGTTGTATGGAGCGCACAATGCTTCCTTTGAATAAAAACCATATGTCGATGCATCGTTTTACCTAAACTGGATCAGGTTTTCGTCGTTAGTAAATAGCACTGAAATGCTAAAAATGCACCGGGCTGGAAATATTCGACCAATATTGGGCATGTTATATAAAAAGCACCATATATTTTCATTAAGTAAACACCCTATGTTGGGGCATTGTATCACCATAAACGTATTGGGGCATCATTGTTAGAGTATAGCACCACAATGGTTATATAGTGAGTGTCTCGGTGTGCCATTTGATAGTACTCACCGGTGCTCTTTATATAAAACACATTGATTCAGTGTATGTATAAGTGCACCATTTTTTTCGTAGTAACTCTACAATGCTTCTTTAGCCTCTACTATGTAACAGTGCGTCATACATATATCAAGTGCACTGGTGCGTGTTAGGATTATAGATGCACCGCAAAAAACATCCGAAAAAACATCCACCTGTCAACCTCCTCCAGTGACCTCCGCTACAAAATTATATTTGAGATATTTTTATAAGGGCTTCCTAAAAAAAAAACTGCTAGAGGGTCTTTTCCTTGTAGTGAAAATTGGCAGTAAACCTAGAAATGGAAGGAATTCCTATTCCAACCTGAGTTGCCTTATACAAAAAATACCATGCCTTCCATGTAAATGGAATGTTCCTTAATTAATGCTTGTCACATGAATAATTAATTTTTACTTAATCCAAAAACACTTGAGGATGCCCATATTTATCATGTAGAATGATGTAGTGAACCTATGCTAACACATGCCATTATTTAATTTGACACAAAGTAAAATATCCATGCTATACTGAAAGAACACTCCATAGGTCACAAGATGTGCTACTCATGAAAGCACCTAAGAACCAATTCTCACAATCCCTTGCTTCACCTTCTTTTGCACACTTGAAACTTGAGTTGGAGCCACCAAATGGAGCACTAACTTCACAATATTCCCATTTAGACTTAGGATTTCTTGTTTAAAATTTCCCCATATCTGAAAAATATTAATATCCCTATCATCTTAGTACATTTCCAGCATGAGAGGGAATGAGCATGATTAAGAAAACAAGAATGAGATGGAGTGGCTTCTATCCGTCCACTAAACACAACCTTGCTTCAAAACCATCTGATTACAATACATTGAATCAATCATGCATGTGCCAAAGACAAAACATGAAATCACTTATTTGATCGACTTTATTTTAAAACCATTGAATATTTATAGTGATGGGATGATGCCACATTTCAAATGGTTTCTTGAGACATTTGGACTCATATGTGAAGGGGCCCTTGCCTATATCGTTTCATGATGGAAAGGTCATGGGATTAGGCATAAAGAAACTTTCCCATTTACCTTTAATTCACCAATATTTAAAGTGACCCCTTTGTTTTACACTCCATCAAAAACTTGATTATTTACTCAAATGTCATGAAATACTTTGATAATAATGAATGGGTGTAAAATAGCTTTGATAATTTTCAAGATATTTTTCAACCTACTATCATGAGGAAGGGAATCAACAACCATATGATGAATGAGAAGCTTGAAGTATCCCACAACTATTAGAGAATATTTTGTGACCTTTTTCTATCATCAACACTTGAAGCAGTGCATATACTTCTACTTGGTTATTTGATATTGATCCCATACCCAAAGCGTATGATATTTCTATATTTTCTATGAGTAAAAATATAACCCCCCTCACTCTTGTCGTCCTTGGATTATTCTTTGATGCATCATTAAAACAAATAATATGAGATTGTTAAGATTTAAGTGAAAAGTGAATCCTTCAAATGCATCTGCCAAACTTATGAGAATGAGGGCTATGAGGAGAGGCCTAGGAAAAAAGAACTTGGGGAAAATATTTCATTGTCTATGCTTTTTCCATTTCATCTGTCATTTGAGAGAAAAACTTAGTCTGGGACTTTTGATATTTAAATTCAGAGAATAATGAGAGAGAATTTGAAGCTACATGTTTAGGTAGGAGTCTTTAGTCATAAAAGATAATTTTTCTGCAATCCAACCAAATTTTCCAAAAAATGAATTTCAACAAAGCTACCCAAATGTCCTTAAAGGAAGAATTACCAATAAATGTCTTATCATAGTGACAATCCCATGAGGAAAAATAATCACTCACAAAGGATGTCTAAATCAAATTTTCCTCCAAGGAATGCAAAGAATATCTCCAAAAAATTTGATAAAAACAACACTTGACGAAGAGGTTATGGATATTCCTCTTAAATAGAGCAGAGAGGACACCTATATGAACCAAAAATGTCCCAATTCCTCCATTATTAACTAAATAGAATTTTCTGAAGAGTAGGACACCAATAGAAGATATTTTTTTTGGGTGGACCAACAGAATATATTTTTTCCTCCCAAATCTCTTAGTAGAAGATATTTATTTTGGGAGGAAAACCTTGTGGAAAAAGCAAAGATAAGTGGCCTTTATTGACTAAATATTCTAATAATTTCCAACCATGAGCATCCTCCTCTTATTTTTTACCGAGGGCACAACCAACTAAATATTTTTCACTAAGTGAGCTATTCTTCTCAGATGTGACAACACATAATGAATATCCTATCCAATCTAGTGACCATCACTATCCCAAAGAGAGATGCCATATAAGGTGATTTTACCTTGTGTTAGTATCCATTCTAAAGGGGCAATGAGAACCACCATTTAAGGGGGTAGAGAACCAAATTTCGTTCAGGAGGATGTTCGAGAACTGCACATTTCCAAAAATTAATATGCCTACTATTTCCTATGATTCAATATAGATGTTCGTTAAAAAGAGAGTCATTAGATTATATAAGTTTCCAAATTGAATATCCCCCTTTGACACAAGAAGGAAAATTCAATAAATTTAGTTGATATCGAGAGAAGTATTTAAGTCGGATTACACTATTCCATTATTCATATTTTTGAGAAATCAAACGTCGCACCAATTTTTTTCCAATGGTAAAATTCCTTAGGGAGGGATGTCGAAAAAAATATTACATAGTATAATGTTACAAAATAATAATTAAGCAATGATAATGTTGCAAAGTTTTTTAATGGATAGAGTTTGATCATTTAATTATACTAGTAGGCGTAATTGGATGATCATTGTTTCCTATAAATAACTTGAAAAACTTTCCATTATAGTTTAGGAAGACCCATATATAATAAAGTTGAACCTTACAAGATCGCATCTATACTATCTCAAACTCAAAAGGTATAGAGACTAGAAAATGTTTCTTTTTGCCAAGTTTTAAGAAAGCATAATGAACAGTCTTACTCTCTAGCCAATGGGGACGCTACACTAAAAGTAAAGGTTTTTTTGAAAAAATGGTGATTGGCTCTATCAAGCAACACCTTAATTCTCATATTTTAATGGATATGGAGTCACATCATACCATAATAAATCACCATATGTCACAATATTGATAAAACATTTGGTCATGGTAAATGTTTAGGTGTATAATAGCGAGTCAAAGACTTTTATTTCCCTAGGCCATGTTTTCTTGTAACGCTATCCAACTGATCGTTGCGTTTAAGAGGTCCATGCACTAATTTAGTGTTTGAGTTGGTTGCAACCTTAAAAGTAGATTATTATCAAATATTGATATTTTTAAATTGCACCTAATAGAATATTAAGTTATAGTAGAGTTTTATATGAAGGTATACTAGTGAGCTAAAGACCTTTTTATTTCTCTACGCCATGTATATGAAGGTATAATAGTGAAACAAAGACCTTATGCTTTCTTTAAGACATGTTTTGTTGCAACGTTATCTAAATGGATTGACTTCAATATAATATGTTAAGGAAAACTTCACATTAATTTTCCAAATTTTAATGCTTACAATGTTTGTTGCTAGTGCTCTCTTTATATAATTTAGTAAGATTCCAAAGTTCTCTCTTTGAATAATTTCCAATCCTTTGAATTTGTTTGTAACTGCATTGTAAAATCATTTTAAATTGATACTAGATTTCAAATTATTAAAATTTCAACATTCTTTGAACATTATTTCTACATGATATTCACTTTAATATAGTAATTGATTATGGTTTCAATGAAATTTGGTAGTTGTTTATTGTTTTACTAACAAAAGGAATTATTGCAATGTAGCATATTCCATACTTCTACTACTAATTAATTTATTAAAGGTTGATTAAATCTCTCGACAATGAAAGCTCTCAACATAATGAAAGCTCTATGCACAAAGCTCTTTGCACAATGAAAGATTTCCACACAAAACTCTCTGCACAATGAATTGTCCAATATTAGTTGAAATTTGTTAATAAAAAATATGAATGTGTGCACAATTCTCCCACATCATTATTATTCTGACTGCATTCTCTCTCTGCACAATTCTTCCACATCATTATTATTATATATTATTGGTAATATTTTATACTAAATAATCCCTATCTATGTATTCTAAATGTCAAATTGATTAAATGTTTTGCAAACTAAAACTTTCCACATAATGAAAGCTCGATGTTCCACACATCTGCATGCATTCTCTCTCTGCACAGTTCTTTTGCATTATTATTATAATATTTTATTGGTAACATTTTAATACTAAATAATCCATATTTCCGTATTCCAAATATCGCTAATTAATTGATTAAAGATTCTGTCGAGTATGGAGAAAACTCCACACAATGTCTCTCTGCACAATGAATTGTCCAACACTAGATGAAATTTGTTAGTAACAAATACAAATGTGTGCACAGTTCTCCGCATCATTATTATTTTACATGCATTCTCTCTCTACACAATTCTTTCGCATCATTATTATTATATATTTATTGGCCATATTTTAATTATAAATGTCAAAGGAACTTAGTTCAAGCAGTATGATTAAAGATTTGTGTCTTAATTGGCATGGGTTCAAGTCCCTGAAGACATGTTGGCCCATGTGGCATTTATTAAATAGTTATACTAATGGTGGAATAGTGGTAGTTGTTTCTACAAAGTTATCGATTGTGCCAAGTGGAATGTTCTCATTATTGTTTAAAAAAATATTTAATACTAACAAATACATATCTTTGTATTCTAAATATCACTAATTAATTTATTAAAGGTTCTATGGACCAAACCTTTCTGCATTGTATTCTAAATATCACTAATTAATTTATTAAAGGTTCTATGGACCAAAACTTTCTGCATAATGAAAGCTTGATGTTTCACACTTTTTCATGCATTCTATCTCCACACAGCTCTTTCACATTATTATTATTATATTTTATTGGTAATAATTTAATACTAAATAATCCATATCTTCGTATTATGAATACCACTAATTAATTCATTAAAGGTTGTGCAGAGTGCATAGAAAAATACACACAATTAAATCTCTTTGTGCAAAATTCTCTACATAATTAAAGCTTTCCGCACAAATATTTCTGTGGAGTGAAGCTCTCTAGACAAATCTCTTCCCAAAATGAAAGCTCTCCACACAGCTACATAAAGAACCTGCAAATGTCAGTGTCATTGTCGGAGCATTTGCTAACAGAATGGCCATTCTGTCATTTTCTGATGGAAATTTTGTCCCATTAGGACTTGTTCAACCAATCAAAAATTAGAGATAATATTTCCAAGAGATTAGAAAATTATTTTTGAATTTACGAAAAAATAAGAATATTAAGAATTTTATGGAAACTTTGACTTTGATGGGAGTACAAATAATGGTGATTTATCTGCACTCCACCACTAGCATCATTATTATTATATAATATTGTTAATATTTTAATACTAGATAATTTGTATCTTTGCGATTTTTCACAATTCTGCCTGCATTCTCTCTCCACACAATTATTTTAAATCATTATTATTATATATTTTAATACTATATAATCCAAATCTCCATATTTTGAATATATATAATTAATTAATTAAAGGTTGTGCAGAATGTAGAGAAAATTGTGAAAAATGAAATCTCTTCGCACAGTGAAAGCACTCTGCACAAGGAAAACTCTCTGTACAGTTACGTAAAGAAATTGTAGCCGCCAGTTCTGGCATCATTGGGCAGAATTACAGTGTCAGTGTCAAAGCACTTTCTGACAGAATGGCCATTCACAAAATTAGTCCCATCATATCTCGCTCAGCCAATAAAAAATTAGAAATCCCACACATGTGAGTGTAGAGAATGGTGATTTCTATGCAATCCCACACATGCATCATTATTATTATATAATATTGGTAATATTTTAATACTAAATAATCCATATCTTCGCGATGTTGCACACTTTCGCATGCATTCTCTCTCCGCACAATTCATTTGCATCACTATTATTGTATATTATTAGTAATATTTTAATACTAAATAATCCATATCTCTATATTTTGATACTTCTAATTAATTGATTAAATATTGTGGAGTACAGAAAAAACTCTACACAATGAAAACTCTTAACACAAAAATCTTTGCACAGTGAATTGTCCAACATTAGAGGAAATTTGTTAATAAAGAATACAAGTGTTAGGCGATGTTCCGCATTTCCATATGCATTCTTTATCTGCACATTTCTCTCACAATATTATTATTATATAATATTGGTAATATTTTAGTAAGAAATAATATGTATCTATGTATTCAAAATTGTTCTACAACAATGCTCCGTAATTTTTCATGCATTCTCCCTCCACACAGGTTTCCCAAACACCTTCCATACTAGTTTTTAAACGATTATAAGGCTCTTGACATTATCAAATGTAATAAATATAGTCTGTTATTAGGGTTATGTTTGTTTATTAATCAAACAATTAGTGTGGAACCACATTACTGTTTATGACATATTAAATCATTCTAATGATAACAGGTAACATAGAAACTATTGAAATCATTTAGTATTAGAGCATGTGAGAAAGGATAAGTGTGAAATGCAACCATACATGAAGAAAAGGTTTAAAAACGGAAATTTTTGCGAAGATACAAAAACTTGGAGTGATGGATATTGATTACACTGCAGATGAGTTGGCACTTAGCATTGAAGAATTAATTGATTATTAGCAGTAATATTGCTATATATTCAGCAAATCGATAGACAATCATGTTATGGCTCAAATTATTAAAAGAACTTACTCTAATGCATTTGTAATGATTGTTGGTTGCATATATATCAATAAAATTGTATCTATCGATATTATAAAATACTCCTTCCGACATTTATTCAGTGAATTCATGTATATGCACATGTTTCTGCATCTAATATGCCCCATAGTAAAATGAAATGATGTGCGTATCTCCTTCATGCACTTCTATTTGCTATTTATTTTGCACAATGAAAGCTTACTATGCATGTAGGCATTCCACACATGTTTAATGATTATTGGTTGTAAACATATCGAGAAGAACGTATTTATAAATATTATAAAATATTGTTTTCATCGTTTATTTGGTGAATCGACATGTAGTCAGATATTATAAAATATTCTTTTCGCTATTTATTCGGTTAATCGATACGTAATCAGGATATCGTAAAATCCTAATTAAGATTTAATTCTATGATAAACAGGTATATTTTCATATATTAGTCGTAGGTACTATTCAAATCATAAGAATTTGTAGCACATTAAAGTAAAAACAATATATGTTTAGATCTTATGTGAATCCAAGTCTAGAGTAAGAAAAAAATTGCACCGAATACCTCTAGTCAAAATCACATGCTTAGAAAAAATAACATTGAATAAAATAAATCATTTTCTCCAAAAATTTTGTATGTGTGGATGGGTAGTGTATATGAAAGTATAAAAGGAATGAAAAAAGGTTCTTCCATACATATTTCTTTCCACGCATCCTTTTACTCTGATAGAACATAAATTGGTTTTGGAGTAATGTTTATGCATGCATTTACTGAATAAACATTGAAAAGACTATTTTATAACATCGATCGATTTGTTAAAAAAAATCGTTATACAGTGTCAATTTACTAAATAAATACTTGCATTAATTAGAAAGGGAAATAGACAAGTATGCAAATTAATTTACAAGAATATTTTGAAATTAGGGAAATATTTTTTGTTTTGCGAAAAAATTGGAAAAATAATATTCTACATTGAAAGCGAAGAAACAACTAAATCAGTGGTGATTTACATTGACATAGGGTATAGTGAACTAATTAAATAGAGAACTATAGATAAATGTCACGAATGGAAATTATTTATGTTATTTTCAAATTTGATGACGAACTAAGGTGAAACATTTATATGCTTGGGTTTATTGTGTATTATTCTTAGCTCAAATTTTGTAACTTCTTTTGCAATTTGTAACTATTAATTTAAACAACTCATTTTGCACCTAGGTCCTAGTTCATCACAATATAGGTCTAACTAGGTTGTCATTATTATTAGCTGACAATCTATTATTTTTAATGTAAAAGATTTTTTTAGTTTCGCTCATTCATATCATTATTATATCCAAGTATTTTAGGTTTTCTAGTAAAATATAAGATTCCATGTGAATGAGGTAGAGTGATGTGTGGAGTTAGTGAATGAGCAGATTCAAATCAACGTCACCTGGAAATAATTGGTCAAGAAGAGGATATAGATCATAACGCTATCAAAAGATGTGATTAACAATTTTGCATTTGATCAACTCAAAATTGGTAATGAGCTTTCATATCTCAAAATTCTTATGGAACAATTCCTAAGAAACAAAGATGATGACCTCAATACTATTATTTCATTCATGAATGGTCTTCAACAAAACCAATGGCATATATAGGAAAAATTAGCAAATTTGCAGAGGGGTCAAGGGTGTTTACATGAAAAACTAAATTTCTTTTAAGATAGATTGGCTCATATGGAGAAACATGTAAAATGTAAGTGTTATCTTCCGCCATCAGTGAGCTAAACAATAGAGAAAATTATTCCATATCTACCCCTCATAGTTAGTAGCTTTATGGTATGTAATGATCCTGAAAGTTTTGTGGATCTATGTTTATTTTCTTTTTTTGGAAACAAAGAAAATTTTGTTAAGTTTTTATCGATATTGTAATCTTCCTCTCTTTTTTCTAGCATAAACGAATACTTAGTTTCATTTACAAATGCTTCCAACATTGTCGATTGTTTAAGATTTTTCTTTTTCACCTTATTTGCATGTAGCTTTATTTAAAATTCGATGAGATGATTGTTTATCTTTGTGTGCTTGAATTAATTTTTAATATATTATGCCTCATGCTTTATTGATATTTAGTAATTGCTTCAATGAATTAAAAATAATTTTATTTAGCATATTGCACATCATTGTGATGAAATGTTCAAAATGGAAAAAATGTTTAAAGTGAAAGCTTCTTATAGATCAGTAGCAATGTCATTCGTAACAGTGTCAGAGAAATCATGTCTATTCACAAAATTATCCTAGATTTATGTGCACTATGGAGGTGCACTATGGAGGAAGAAATCATGATTCTATATAGTCCCTACTACTTAACAAATTCCATTGCACCTAATATCTTTTCCCGTACATATATTTTGACATAATGACAAAATTTGTCCAGAAATTATTGCAATAATCGTACGTGAGATTGCAACAGAAAGTGTATGAAAAAAGTGCATGTGTGAATCAAGGAACATAAATATCTCTACACACACTATAGTTACATATTGTTGGCATTATGATTCATGTGTTGTTCTTGATGGAAACCCACTTGTAATAGAGTTCACAGATTAGTTCAAAGATGAAAAAGTGATGGAAGATCGGTTCAGAGGTGACAGAGTGATGGAACAAAATAATAGAATGATGGGACAAAGGTTTATAGATCAGAATGAGAAGTTTTATGAAGATGAATATTTGTAGAAATATACGCAGGTTCGTCAAGATAAAGTTGCGTATACACATGGGTACAAAGAAGCAAAGTCACGTACATGCTAGCGTGCTAATTTATTAATACCAAGGGTATTTACCATGGTATTAGCCCACAATATTGGGATCAATAATGACTATTTGATCTCGTCCAAGATTACCACCGGAACTAGTGTGGTTTTCGCTCATGATATTGGCTAAGGCTCAAACTATATAAGGAGATAAAGATAAAAGTGATAAGTGTGCATGAGTGAGGGTAATGATTGAATACTTCAATCTTAAGTATATTGGTATGGTATGGGCTATAGTTTATTGATAGATCTGAAATAATGATGCACACGTGAATATAATTATGGATCAGGATCATTAGACCTGAAATGACTATGTATTTGCATGATTTGTTTAGATATGTGGTCTAGTGCATGTTTGATGCAGTGAAGGGTATGATCTGAGTATGTTTGAAGTTCTGAAGTATTGTGTAGCCTTAAATTATTTACAGATCTATACGTGGGTTCGACACATGGAGGGTACCTATACACACGGGTTTTGTTCTGTAGAGTCGCATATGCATTTAGTAATATATTAATATATGTACACGAGTTGGGTTATGGATAAGCACGTACATACGTGGATAAGTCTTATGGAAGGCGCATATGTAAGCCAGGGTTTTGATGAAGAATGTGAAGAAAATGTCTGATCATTTTTTATGTGTTTATGTTGTCTGTCAATGATGTATTCACATAGATATGGGTTATTTGATTATTGGTAATGGTGCTAGTTGATTGTGATTAATGATCAATGATTGGTTGGTTGATTGATGATTCAATGAATTATTTGGTGCAGTTTCAGTTTGATGTATGGTATTGGGATTAATGAGTGCAGTGGGTCCAGTATTAAAATTTGATGAAAAGAGGCCTACATGTTGTGATGTATTGAAGTTGGTGGATCCAGTGTCCAAAATTTATGAAACGTGGTCTCTAGTGGGTGCTCGTAAAAGAGATTAGGGGGTCATAGGTCCCTTTCAGTGGGCGTTGGTAAATGAGATCAGGGGGTCGTAACTCCCTTCTAGTGGGTTCTGGTAAATGATATCAGGGGGTTGGAGCTCCCTTCCAGTGGGTGCTGGAGAACAAGTGAAGGTTGCAGCCTTCTGTAGGTGGGTGTCTATGTGTTGGTATGATTTTCTGCGAGTAAAATATTGTAAGTAGTTTTCTATATAATAAATATTGAAGACAGAGATGACAATATCGGTGCTTTTCTCCCACATTGGGTCTCCACCTTAAATCCTTGTGTCCATGCGTGTTTCTTATGTGTGTTGACTTATTTCATTCTTACTGCACATGTTTACTGCTTAATAAATGTCTAATGAATCAATGATGTATTATTTTAATTCAAGTAATTGAATATCTATCTGAATTATACGTTTACTAGGAATATGCTAGTTTCTTTAATAACAGTCACATGCATACACTAGTTGGCTTCATTAAAGCCGTGTATAAAATTTATTAAAGAGAAAGAAAATTTTGTGTGAGTTTTAAATACTGATTCACCCCCCACCCCCCAATTATTTTTCCCAACAATAGGTATCGGATCAGGTCCTTTTGAAGAAGCTTGATCGCTTGAAGGAGATTCGTCGTAATGGGAAGTCATGAAGGAGTATTTTCTATCAGACCACCATTTCTGAATGGAAGTAATCTAATGTTCTGGAAGATATGAACAAGATTTTATCTGCAAAGTCTTAGAGCATATGTATGGGGAATCGTGGAAGGAGGTTATCAATATCCAACAGTCCTTCCTATAGATGTAGTAGGAAAGAATAGATATGAAACCAACACAATAGTTGTCAATGCCTTATTGGGAAGCCTAACAGAATAAGAATTTTCTAAAGTCGTGCAGCTAAATTTAGCAAAGGAAATATGGGACAAAATCATCCAGAGCTATGAAGGTGATGAAAAGGTAAAAAGTGCTAAACTTTAAACTCTTATAATTCAATATGAAACTCTCAGAATGCATGCTGATGAAAGTATTGCAAGTTTATTTCTAAGAATAGATGAGATTATGAATTCTATGAGAAACATGGGTGAAGTTATAAAATATTTAACTTTAGTAGAGAAAATCTTGAGATATCTAACTCCAAAATTCGATTCAAAAGTGTCTTCCATTGAACAAAAGTAGGATCTACATACCCTTGCTGTTGTACAATTCCACATGATTCTAACGGCCTTTGACATGAGAAAAGGAGTTCCTTCGGATATAAGAGAAGTTGCATTTAAGGCATCAACAAAAGGAAAATAAAAGGAAGTTCTCAAGGAATCAAGTTATATATCAGAAGAAGGTGATGCAAATTTTGTGGGAAAATTCAACCAAGTATTGGAAGTTTCAGAGGTAAGCTTCCCTTCAAGTGTTTTCCTTGTGGTAGATTTGGTCATTATGCTGCTAAGTGTCCTTATAAAGAAAATCATGACAAAGGGAAACAGTTTGAAAATAGGAGAATCTTTTATAAAAATGAAGATAGTGATGGTATATCAATTGGAGAAGACGGAGATTCTGATCAAGATTTGCAAGTACTTATGGAATTTTGTATTAATGAATATTATAACAATGCCCTATAAGAGAATAATCCTTTGATTGAATAATCTCTTAGATCAAGGCAGAAAGGATGGTTTCCTGGATGTTATTTCTCTTGTAACTCTTTTGGACATAAGGTCACTTATTGCAGGTTAAGTATGTTGAACAAAACCAGGAGATTGGATAATTTATAACACATAATAAGAAATTTCAAGAAAAACTAGAGAAAGAAGAAACACCAATCAGAAATGTAGGGAATGTTGACCCTACTGCAGTCATTTATTTCTAAAGACTATTTATCTTAGTGGCTGTAGGAGTTATGTGAGATACATTATCAGGGATCAGTAATGTATCATCATAGGGGGAGAAATATATGGTAATTACCATGTTTGGTTTGGTAATTCTGATTATTTATATTTATGACAGTGCATCTGTTGTGTCAACCGAAGACATGTATAGTCTGTACAAGCTCAACAGGAGATGAAGAAGTGAAATTTTTAGTATAACACATTATGTAAATGGATCCGATGAAATAAAGTCGTGTATGTATACAAGTTACTTTTCATACAATTGCATATGTTTCTCTGATAGAAAAATAGTGGGACGGACTCAATAACAGTCTCTGATATGATTCTGATAGTTATGATTTAATTTTATTAGTCTAATGTTGATGGTTATAGTCCACTGGTGTGGTATTCAGTTGTGATGATCTATGAGTTTGAAATTTTATCTGAATATTATTTTATGTATGAGTTGATATGATCAACGAATAGGTAGCACAAGTTCAGGAAGAGAATTAGCCTTAATATTTATAATGCATTTTTGGCATTATGTTTGTAATGGTAGCTGAATTATGTTCTATGATATTTCGCTATTGAGGTTTGTAGATCTTGGCTATAAATGTCATATCTGTCATTTGATGTAAAGGTCATGTAAAGACCTATGATGTAATGATTTCCATATTCAGTCATGTATGGACTTTGAGGTAGTGTCAAATATGTAATCCCACTTGGTTGGGTGGTTGTGTCAAATATTTAATCCCACTTGGTTGGGTGGTTGAGTCAAATATGTAAACCTACTTGCTTGGGTGATTGATGTAAGTATGAGTCCTTGGTGATAGGAAAGGTCATACTCAGTTGAGTTATAGAGTCATGTATTTCATGAAAAGTATGTCTGAATATTCAGCATGTGCTCGGGGGAGCATGGTCAACACAGTGCAGTTCAGATCTACAGTGCTCTTGTCTCTAAAAGGAAAGAAAATCCTTGTTTCAACATTGGTCTGCCCTTTTCCTTTGATGTCAAAGGGAGAGAGTATATTGGTGTTTGAATAATTATTATATTGATGTGTCTAACAAGTATCTACAGGTTATAGTGATCAAACAACAACATAGTTTCCATCAATTCTAAAGGGAGATATTTTTGGAATTATGATGCATGTGTTGTCCTTGACGGAAAACCACTTGTAACAGAGTTCACAGATCAGTTCAGAGGTGATAGAGTGATGGAATATTAGTTTAGAGGTGACAAATTGATAGAATAGAATAAAAAAATGATGGGATATAGGTTTGCAGATCATAATCAGAAGTTTGATGAAGATGAATATTTGAAAAAATATACACAGGTTCGTCAAGACGAAGTCATGTATACACACGAGAATGAAGAAGCAAAGTCGTGTACATGACGACACACTAATTTATTAATACCAAGGGTCCTTAACATGGTATTAGCCCACAATATTGAGATCAGTAATGGCTATTTGATCTCGTCCAATGATCTGAAATGGGTGGCTAACTTGTTATGCTATGCAAGCACCTCCTACTCAATTAAAACTATTTAATATCTTTCTTATACTTGATAGTGCGGAATTTAATACTTGAATCAAGTGTATGCGTTTTAACTGTTTAAAGGCTTTATGTGTGAGGAGTTAATTTTTTCTTTTGCTGAATAAAAGCATGTACAACAAGCATAAATTGCAGCAAATTAATCATCAACACATAACAACAAATTTAATAAAGGAGTTCACCCGTATGTCTTGGGCTACGTCTCCTTGAGCCTTTGTCAATTGACTTGGCTCTTTGGGATTATGATGGAAAATTTATTTTACAAATTACTACTCAACTCCAATGGTTTTTTGAATTGTACCAAGGTTTAGATTACCATGATACCCCTGGATTAACTGCTAAGTCTCTGGAGATGGACATAGGCTCCCTTGGGCTTAACCTCTTATGTCAGTGTCCTTAAGATTCCCTGAGCTTCTCTATGGCACAAAATATATTAGAAGTCATTTTATTTCCCTGAAACATTTTCCAATATCTCCAACACATATCATTCATCAAAAATAGACTATTCATTTGCTTAAAATGAGCTCTGGCTCCCCAATCTAAGCCTCCATCACCTACTGGCCCTAGGCTCCCCGAAACTTCCTTATGGATTATTTGGATCTATAAGTCTCAAAATGTCTTTTAAAATTCCTCCAATGGATTTAGAATGTCCAATATAGTCAGAAATGACTATTCATTTGCTGAAATTGGCCTCTGGATGCTCTGGCTATGCCTCCAACACATGGTGGCACCCTGTGGCTCTGGGCTCATTAAAAACTTCCCTGTAGCATCTTGGAATTCAGAAGTATCCAAAAGCTTCTGAAAATCCCATGATTGAATTCATAAGGTTCAAGATAGTCATAATAAACAATTTTATTGCTGAGAATGGTCTATGGCTGCCCTGGCTAGGCCTCATTCTCCTGTTGGCTCCTCGTGGCCCTCGTGGCCCTTAGAACTTATCTGAAGCAAAATGACACTCAAAAGTCCTCATTTGGCTTTAAAAACCTCACCAATTGCTTCAACATGCTCAAATTAGCTAATAATGACTCTTCATTCACTCAGAATGGTCGAAAATTGAGTCTCCTACTCATTTTCCCAGTTACACCTAGGAAAGTTCCACTAAAAGTGGAGGACTTCACTTTAACTGGAGTTAAAATAGGAGAGGACACAAAAAATGGAGTGCCTCTATCTATTTCATCGAATCTGACTGCACATTAAACTTAACATTTGGATGGTGCCCACATGCACACCCCCAAAATGTTACATACCCTGACGATTTAGGCAGACTCCACGTTGCAATTGCGGTTGGATTTTTTTTTAAATCCGAGATGAACTCCAGTTTGAAGGGTGGTTAACGTTAACTGTGTGGAGGATGGTCAAAATTTAAATTCAATGTGACAACACATGTCAAAAGTGTTAGCTGGTGGGTTAACTATCTAAGGTTTTGTGCTGACCACGAAGTAAACGTTAGCAACTAACATTGCCATATGACAAGCATAGCATTAAACTGTTGCGAAGTCTATGGGTTATATAGACTGCGGTTGTCATGTTTTTTTTATTCCATGTGAACACCTACTGTGGGGACTGTTGGCAGGTTGGGACCGCTGGCGGTCCCCAACCCCCAAACTTTAATGCATTAATCCATAAATTAAACCCGCAAACGATATGGTTAAGAACCACCTATAATGGAGATGGTAGACCACTCGTGTGCCCAGTGGGAGGTCTCCTAGTCGAATCTTATGAACCCATCCAAAATTTTACAAGGCAGTTCAAGGGCCACGTGGCGGCCTTAGGGCTAGCCACGTGGTAGCTCCTGATTGGCTCCTCCAAACTCAACCAAATGAAACTATGACACTTGTCAGCATCTAATTGGCCTAGAAGGAATATTTCAGGGAATATTTTGACGAATATTCCTTTTTGCTGACTATACCTTTTCCCAACCAACCCTAGTCAAATGTCAAAAATTTGCATTTTACTGGACTTTTCAAAATGTGATAACTTCTTCATATGGTGTCAGTTTTTCGAATCGTTCACGACGTCGGAATCAAGAAGATGAGATATATCCAGTCGATTAGGTTCGACACACTTTTGAACACTTTGAAATTTGAGCTATCACTTAGGTCCTAATCCAAATCTAATCACTCCTACCCATTGGGAATCTTTTGGACCCAAAAATAATTGATTACCTGTTTAGTAGATGAGGGTACAACTCCCTCACCTTTAAAACCTCCATCCACTTTGCCTTGCTTTTCTTAGTGCCTTGGAGCCCCGACTCGAAGGTAGTCAATGCTTCCCCTCTTTGATACTATTGTCCTCCTATCAAGAATTGTATCTTCTTTGATCTCATCCAGAAATTCTGGTGAGAAATCTTCAATAGAAGGTAGTTGAACATCACTTCCTTGATCGTCGATCAAAGGTGGCTCATACAAATGTAATGTTTCAACATTAACAACTGAATACATTTGCATAATGTACAAAGGAATGTATGTCTTATTGGGTCAAGAAATCAAACCACTTCTTACCAAGCCACTTCCATGGCGATTTTTTGAGCTGAACATCTTCTTCTTGTGAATCATCTAGACTCAAATCGATGATGGAATTTTTTGTTCCATTCTTACCATTCTTTTTACCCTCTTGCTTCAAATTCTTGGGATGATTGGTTGGATGTAGTGTCCAACATTGGGCAATAATATGTCCCTTTTTCTGGCAATGTGTGCAAGTATTTTGAATCTTCTATGCAAGTTTCCTTCGCTTTTATTGTTTCATTTATGCGTCCATTCTCTTCCAGAATTTTGAAACTTCATGGTTACACAAACCACAATAGGAACAAAAACTCTTTCTCCCATTCATGCATGCATATTTTCACGCTTAACATAATCATAAAAAACTTAAATATGGGAAGAATTATACCGTGAATGTTGCTTTGCATGTCCATACTGTTTAACTTTTTGAGGAGATGAACTTGAAGAGGTTCCATCTCTCTTTTGAAGACCAACATTAGGGTTCATGTCTTGATAGCTGTCAGAACTCTCCTACTCACCATAAGTTGCATGTCTACAAACATCTTGCTGTAACATGTGTTTCAAACAATGGCAGTAATATTGAATACAAACTTGACATGTTTGTGGGTTTGAACTTGCAACAAAAGCTCTTCTTGGAATTGTCTCAAGTTCCTTCATGGTTTTAGAGTTTTCGCCATAAGATTGAACATAGCCTAGACCAAACTTCTTAGACCTTTCCTCAACCATAATAGGTTCAATCATTCCTTGTGTATATTTTCCTAGACCCTTGCCTTCATAGCCCATTTTTAACATCAATTTGGACCCTATACCTCTAGGTTGTTTTTTAGATGAACCTACACATCTATCTGAAGAGGATTTTAAAGACAAATTTGAGTGATTTACCACTGCTTCAAGCATGTGCTTGGTTAAGACCTCTTGGTCATGATGGAGTTGCATCTCCATCTCATGCATTATTTGAATAAGTCCTTCTTTCTCTTGCTTCATAGTAGCAAATTTCTCATGAAGTCTAGTGATTTCCCTTACATCTTCATATAGAATTTGCACCATATCCCTAAGGATGTAGAAGTCCCACTTCATCTCTTCATCAAAGAGTCTTATAAAGGAGGAGGATTTATAAACCTCACTTGATGAAGTTTCCATCATTATGTAAATGAATTAAAGAACTTCAACAACAATTCACAAAGCTTCAAAAACAATTTGAATATAGATTCAAGCTCTTCTCTGCAGCTTGTATCTCTTCTTCAAGAAGCCTCTTTTGCAAACAATCCCTCTTGTACTTCAAGGGTTTCCTTGAGGTCCTTTGGGTAAGGATAATGCTTTCAACCTTCTTCCTTCTTGTCCTCTTCTGGACTTAGCTATAAATAGCTCCCCTTCATCTCTAGCAAACTCAAACTTGTAAGCATCAGTTAATTTGCAAACAATTAAATTCTTTTCACTATTATACACCCTTCAAGTAAAAAAAGAAAGCAAGCAACCTTGTGCTCTGTCAAGCAAGAAACCTAGTGCTATGATACCACCTGATCTGAAATGGGTGCTAACTTTTTATGTTATGGAAGCACCTCCCACTTAATTAAAACAATTTAAGATCTTTCTTGTACTTGATAGCGCGAAACTGAATACTTGAATCAAGTGTATGTGTTTTAACTGTTTTAAGGCTTTATGTATGAGGAATTAAACATTTTTTTTTCTAAATAAAATCATGTAAAACAAGCATAAATTGCAGAAAACTAATCATCAACACATAACAGAAAATTTAATAAAGGAGTTCACCCGTATTTCTTGGGCTACATCTCCTTGAGCCTTTGTCAATCAACTTGGCTCTTTGGGATTAAGATGGAAAATTTCTTTTACAAGGTACTACTCAACTCTAATGGTTTTTTGAACAGTAATAATGTATTTAGATTACCATCATACCCCTGGATTGACTGTTAAGTCTCTGGAGATGGACCTAGGCTCCCTTGGGCTTGACCTCTTATGTCGGTGTCCATAAGCTTCCATGAGATTATCTATGGCAAAAACTCTCTTATAAGTCATTTTTTTCCCTAAAACATTTTCTAATATCTCCATCACATATCATTCATCCAAAATATACTATTCATTTTCTCAAAATGAGCTCTGGCTCCCCAATCTATGCCTCCATCACCTGGTGGCCCTGGGCTCCCTGAAAATTACCTGTGGATTATTCAGCTCTAGAAGTCTCCAAATGGCTCTAAAAATTCCTCCAATGGATTCAGAATGTCCAAGATAGTCATAAATGATTATTCACTTGCTGAAATTGGCCTCTGGCTGCACAACACCTGGTGGCACCTTGTGGCTTTGGGCTGACTGAAAACTTCGTTGTAGCATCTCAAACTTCAGAAGTCTCCAAAATATTCTGAAAATCCCATCATTAGATTCATAAGGTTCAATATAGTCATAATAAACTATTGGTTTGCTGAGGATTGTCTCTGACTTCCCTAGCTAGGCCTCATTCTCCTGTTGGCTCCTCGTGGCCCTCATGGCCCTTGGAACTTCTCTGAAGAAAAATCATGCTCATAAGTCCTCAGTTGGCTCTGAAAACCTCACTAATGGCTTCAACATGCTCAAATCTAATAATGACTCTTCATTCACTTAGAATGGTCGAAAATTTAGTCTCCTACTCATTTTCCCAGTTACACCTAGGAAATCTCCACTAAAAGTGGAGGACTTCACTTTAACGGGAGTTAAAATAGGAGAGACCCAAAAAATGGTGTGCCTCTATCTCTTCCACCGAATCTGACTACGAATTAAACTCAACAGGTTGGTGGTGGCCACATGCGCACCCCGAAAATATTACATACCCCGACGGTTTAGGCAGACTCCATGTTGCAACTACGGTTGCATTTGTTTTGAACTCCAAGCCGAAATCCAGTTTGAAGGATGGTTAACATTAACTGTGCAGAGGATGATCGAAATTTAAATTCCATGTGACAACACATGTCAGAACTGTTAGCTGGCGGGTTAACTATCATAGGTTTTGTGCTGACCGTGGAGTAAAGGTTAGCAACTATTGTTGCCATATGACAAGCATAACATTAAAATGTTGTGGATTCTGCGAGTTCTATAGACCGCGGATGTCATGTTTTCTTGATTCCATGTGAAAACCTATTGTAGGGACTGCTGGTGGATTGGGACCATCAGCGGTCCCCAACCCCCAAACATTAATGCATTAATCCATAAATTAAACCCGCAAATGATATGTTTAAGAACCACCTGTAGCGGAGACAATAGACCACTCACATGCCCTGCGGGGGGTCTCCCGATCGAATCCTGCTGACCCAACCAAAATATACAAGGTAGTTCAAGGGCCACATGGCGACCTTAGGGCTAGCCACGTGGCACCTTCTGATTGGCTCCTCCAAACTCCACCAAATGAAACTGCGACACTTGTCAACATCTAATTGGCCTGGAAGGAATATTCTAGGGAATATTCTAAGGAATATTCCTTTTTTTTACTGTACCTTTTCCCAGTCAACCCTGGTCAAATGTCAAAATTTTGCAGTTTACTGGACTTTTCAAAACTCGATAAATTCTTCATACGGTGTTGGTTTTTCAAACCGTTCATAGTGCCGGAATCAAGAAGATGAGATCTATTCGGTCTCTTAATTTTAGTACACTTTTGAACACTTTGAAATTTTAGCTATCACTTAGGTCTTGATCCAAATCTGATCATCCAAGATTACCACCGACACTAGTGTGGTTTTGGCTCATGGTATTGGCTAAGGCTGTAAATATATAAGGAGGTGAAGATTAAAGGGCTAAGTGTGCATGAGTGAGGGTAATGAATGAATACTTCAATCTGAAGTATATTTGTATGGTATGGGCTATAGTTGATTGATAGGTCTGAAATAATGATGCACCCATGAATACAATGATGGATTAACATCATTAGACTTGAAATTACTATGTATTTGCATGATCTGTTTATGAGTTGTTTAGATTTGTTGTATGGTGCATGTTTGTTTCAATGAAGGGTATGATCTGAGTAAGTTTGAAGTTTTGAAGTATTGAATTGTATTAAATTATTTACAGATTTGTACGCGGGTTCAACACATGGAAGGTGCATATACACATGGGTTTTGTTCTATAGAGTCGTGTATACATTCAATAATATATTCATATATGTACATGAGCTAGGTTCTAGATAAGCGCTTACATATGTGGAAAAGTCTTATGGAAGGTGCATATGTACGCCAGGTTTTTGCTGAAGAATGTTGAAGAAAACGTTTGATCAGTTTTTTTGTGTTTCTGACGTTTGTCAATGTTGTCTTCAAATAGATTTTGGTTTTTTGAGTATTGATAATGTTTCTAGTGTATTGTGATTAAAGACCAGTGATTGGTTGGTTGATTGATTATTTAGTGAATGAATTGGTACAGTTTTAGCTTGATGTATGGTATTGGAATTAAATGAGTGTAGTGGGTCCAATATGAAAATCTGATGAAAAGAGGCCTACAAGTTGTGATGTATTGAATCCGGTGGATCCAATGTGAAAATTTATGAAACGTGGTCCACGGTGGTGCTAAGGGTTGGAGCCTTCAGTGAGGGGGTCGTAGCTCCCTTCCAGTGGGTGCTGGTAAATGAGATCAGGGGTTCATAACTTCCTTTTAGTGGGTACTGGTAAACGAGATCAGGGGGTCGTAGAACCCTTCTAGTGGGTGCTGGTAAACAAGATCAGGGGGTTGGAGCTCCCTTCTAATGGGTGTTGAAGAACGAGTGAAGGTTGCAGCCTTATGCAGGTGGGTGCCTACATGCTGGTATGATTCTGCGTCAGTACAATATTGTAAGCATTTTCCATATAATAAATATTGAAGACAGAGACGAGAGCATCGGTGGTTTTCTCCCACATTGGGTTTCCACCTTAAATCCTATAGTTCATGTGTGTTGCTTATGTGTGTTGATTTATTCTGTTCTTATTGCACATGTTTACTACTTACTAAATGTTTGATGAATCAATGATGTATTAGTTTAAGTCAAGTAATTGAAGATCTATCTGAATTATAAGTCTATTGGCCATACGTTAATTTCTTTAGTAACAATCGCATACATACACTAGTTGGCTTCATTAAATTAGCATACAAAATTCATAAAGAAAAATAAAATTTTGTGTGAGTTTTAAATACTGATCACCCCCCTCTCAGTATTTTTCCCAACAACTTCAACATGCATGTGTCAATTACAATGTAAGTTACAGTCGTAATGTTCAATTTCAGAAACTTTTAATCTCTAATCTATTCATAATAGTAAATTTTCGCAATTTAATTTTCAAACTTATACTGACACTAACATTGTTATGTTATTGATTTTCCCAATAATTCCATAATTCATGCAGTTGCGGGTCCTTTACATAGGCAGAATGGGGTGGGGTTGAACAAATGTCCAATTAATATTATTATGTTTCATTATGTAGATCTTTCTTGTGTGAAGCTTTAGTCAAGTCATAAACTGGTACTTAATTAACTTATCCATACTGTGGTCCATATATCCATTTTCTCATGTAACACTTCTTCCTCACACGAATTGAAAATAGAGTTCATTCAATATTAGATAATACAAGTTCAATTGACAAATGTGAATTCACTAATGTAGAATTGGTTGATAGCAAAACAAGTTTATAGAATAAATGTCAAGAATACCCATTTATTCACTCAATAAATGTTGAAAATACTTGTATTTATTAATAGGAGATCTTTATTAAATCAAAGTTGAATGTGATATAGGATATTAATAAAATAATATATTGATATCGATTTCTAAAGCATGCCAAATGGAGCAATCATTAAACATTATCAGATTAATTAGACTACCTCTAATTGGAATTTAAGTAAAATGGATATGATTTAAAGTAACCAATTTAAAAACAATATTTTCCAATTAAAAATTAGACAAATCAATACTAACTAAATTTATCATGACCATTGGTTAATGAATACCCATTAAAAATGATAGTAGTTAAATGTCCTTTCAGAATTTTGATGTCAATTTGTGATTTAAATGACCTATCATATTTGAAGAATTATGTGTAGCATTGTTGCTTCTAAGATAGTTTCTAATAGTTTTTGGAAATAAATTTTCCAGTGTTCATCTTGTTTTAGAGTCATTAGTACTGAAGTCGACACTAAAAGTTATAAGAAACCTAACTACTTTGTTTCTTCTGAAACTGGTAAGTGTTTTCAGGATTTTCTTTATCATTTGTCGTTTTTATTTTTTAATTTGTCAATAAGAGTGAAAAAAATGACCCAAAGAAACAATGGCAAAAGAACACAGGAAGAGGCATATGCATAGATCCAAGATATCTTAACGCTTAGTCAAGATATTTTAATTTTATTGGATAAGTTATTGGAACTTTAGTAGGTGCTTATATGACTTGAAGATGAACTCAGGAAGTTGTAAGAATGTTGTTAGAAGAGCTTTCAAAAAACATGAACAAAGAAATTAGACCTCCATGTTAATATTATAGAGAAATGGTTGATTAATAAAGAAATCATTACCAAATGTTGCCACTTTCTCAATCAATTATATTCAGTAGATATTAAAGATTATATACTATAATATTCTTGACACAGTAAAAAAAAAACATATTGGAATATTGTGGAATATACACATATGTATATATGAAAAATATTTTCTAAGTTATGTCGCAATTTTTCTTATTCGATTTTAAAATTTGTGTCATATTTGTATGATAATGATTGATTTAGATATTTCTTTAAATTTTGCACAAAAGAGCATTTTTCATTGAAATATTTGCAATCAGGTTGGAATGAGAACACATCTTACTCTCTACAATGTATCGATGTTAACAATCTTGTGAACTATGTAAAAAAAATTATAACAGTTAAGTGCAACATATATTACATTGCTAATAAGCAAGCATGATTACACATTACAATCAAAACATATTAAATAAAGAAACATATATGAAATAGGACAATGAACTAGTTACATATTACAATGAAAACATAATTAAATAATGTTAGTAAATAGCATAGTAAAAACATGAATACTCGAGGGGCGAAGCAGGGAGGGGGGGAATTGTGCGGACTGCAAAATAAAAAATGACCAGGTGGGCGAGGGAAAAAATCCTCCTCTGCACCTCCGTACAATGTATTAACGTTAACAGTTCCACAAACTATGCAAATGTCTCAAACACAATTAAGTGCAATATATTGTATAATTTATTTTTAAAAAAATTATTTTTTAATTTTTGGAAACTGAAAACAAAATAACAATGTAACATTAATAGCTCTCATTTTGCAGTGTAAATTTTTGACACTTTGAGTTAAAATGAAAAACATGACATTCAATGTCAAATATTATTAAACACAACTTTTTCTTTTTAGAGACAGTAAACAAGTATTAAGGATTCATATTCCTTGGATTAATAGTAGCTATGGACATTTTCATAAGGAGATATGGGTTGGTTTAAGCAAGGAACAAAAATTGAAATTCCATTTGTTTTGTATGTGGATTACATGTTGAAAGACGAAAATCGTAAGTATATAAGACGTGATTGACAAAATTTGCAAAGTTGGCAATGGTTTCATTGTGGAGGGTGGAGTACTTGTACGGAATGAAGAATGTGAAGGCCTCCATATTTCATAAAATATTTCACACACTTCCTTCTACGTCATCATACATAATATAGAATCATCATTTACCATAGGAAATTCCCTTGGGATGACTCCATTAATTAACAATAGTTTCACTGAAAAAATATTCATCGATTATCCCATGTAACCAAGTTGTAATATTGTCTGACTAATTATTGAATTTGAAAATTTGATAAATCAATAAAACAATGAGTGCAATCACATTGCAAGAAAGAAAACACGACATAGCATAATGAACCAGCTACATATAAAAATAAAAACATGGTAAATAATCTCAGTAAATAGCATAATACAAAACATAGAACTTGAACAAAGAAATTCATTGAAGTATGTTTTTGTGCAATGTAATTAGATCCCACTTCCCTGTTAAAAATTGTTCAAAAGTGATCAAATTCTTGATTCAGAAAGAAAAAGATGATGTTAAGATTGGAAGTATGGATATGCGAAAGAACATAATTATGCATTGTGCCCTAACCCTTACCAATAGTCAATAATGCATTTCTTCACAATGCAAGCAAAGATAATAGCATATTATTTAATCATAACATGAAATTATATCCCAATCATCCAATATACCGAAAGAGCTATTCAACAATAGTCAAAATTTTCAACCAAAAAGTATAAGGTAATGTTAAGCTTTCTTAATAATGCAAACAACGAGAATTATACCATTACTAGATTGCTCGACAATGTAAACAAATAAAACCATCATTTTATATGCATAATCATGTTTTGATTGTTTATATTAAATGTTTCATGTGTCTAGAAATGAAAAACAAATCAATAATAGTTGATTTTTCAACACAATATTACTCATAGGTAAATTTTCATAGTTCAGGTAATACATTTTCTAGTTCCACGCCTCTCAGAACACTTTGTATTTTAGTCTTGTCAGTTGCATGTATGATGTAGTGTAATCGATGGAAATAAATGAAGCGACAATCCTCATTACAAATGGTACAATAAAGCATAGTTTCATTCATAATCCTAACAATTTTTATTGAACTACTAGATTTTCCACGTACAGTCTCAAAAGAATTCATATATGCACTAGTTGTTGTCAGGTGTCCTTGGACATGCTGAAAATTTGATATAGAAAATAGAGGCTTAGAAACATGAAATCAAATGTCTTTTTATCCATATATATATAATAGCTACAATATAATAAATTTTACCGTGCATATTCCACTTGCCGAAGAAATCAATTTTATTATATTTTTTACTTTCTTTCATGTTTTCGATGGACATATGAATGTCGATGTGAAGTTTAGAAAACTCTCTCTTGTTTACTAACTAAAAAATAGATCAATGGAAAAAAAAAAACTTGCAATTGTCTTTGAATTGAAAGACATGTTGAAACAACTTTATCATGTACGTGACCATGTTTCATATTCTGTATTTGTAAAACATTACAAGGAAATTGTATAATAGAAGGAAAATAACTTTGTAACAATGAACATTCAAATAAATCAATGATTACTATTCCCTTGTCATGTTCTGCATTGTCGTCTTTGATTTCTAGCACAAATTGCATCATTGTTTGTGTTATCGAAATTGCAATAGCACCAATTGTGCCAACTGGAAATAGATCTTAACTAGGAAAATTTTTGGAGTTGTCATATTTGGAAAGAATTGGTACTTTGTGCAAACAGGAATAATGTTTTCTACAATGCTAAAGTTATTTAAACAAATAATTTTTTCACAATTACCATTCGTATTTATGATTTAAAATTATTTCGAAATCTCTAATTGACACATCAAAACTTGCAATAAGTTTTTCCTCATGTTGGTTAATAAAATGTGTTGCCACAAGCAATGTTATTCTCATTTCAGATTTCTTATCTCTTAAATCTGCAAAAACTATCGCTTTTGTCTTATTTTCTTTGTCCAAGAAAGTTCGATATGTAACTAAGACAATGCCATGGGAAAAAAATCATGTTATATTGTTATTTATATCTTCGATCAATAATGGCATAGACTCAATTTATTTTTTCTTAGTCATGAGCATTGAATTGAAATTCATTCAAAAACAAAAACAAAAAAACAAAACTTGATATATAGTTAACTAAACCTCGAAAGAACTACCTATTTGCCTTTGTTTCTTCCATGTTTTTTGTTTCTTTCATTTTGTCTCATCCGATATCTATTTTTGTAATAGTGATCATTGTTATCGCTACTCTCTCGTTCATCTCTACTGTCACATCATTTGAATCTGATATATTTCTCCCATTCACAAATATTACATTCAAATAAGAGCTTAAAAGTACATTATAATTGATACTAAATAATAATTCACTAATGAAGATAGACCTAAATAACGCAAAGTCATTGCTAATGTATATTCCAATATTAGATTCACAGTTACCCGATAGAATCTGATTGCTATGGATATAGGTGAAATTCTAAATAGAATTTAGTTTCAACTGACACAAATGTTTTATAGAAATGTTCAAAGTATTTTTTTCCTTGTAATTGTTGTCATGGATCTGAATATCTCAGTGATATATGTTTCCTAAAAAATTTAAATTTTTTTTTTTTTAGTTATACTACATAAAAATATAGCACAAAAAAAACAAAGGACTGTATAATGTAAAAATAATCAAATGACAATAAATAGAACATAAATGTACCTTTTAGCAAATTTTCATTGTCTATAACAGTATATATTTTGTTTGTGTTCATTTTTCATTTCTCCAACGATATAAATTAGATCAAATATATATAAATAAGAAAAATAAGAGGTTATAATTTCATAGCACAAAATTAATTCAAATGTAACAACTATATGGCAGTAACGTATTTTGTATAAATGCGTTAAGCACTATCACAATATCCACATTTTGAACTTCATACCTCATTTCTATAGGACTGTAATGTATATTGTATAAATGTTCTAAGCACTCACATATAGAAGAAATAAAGCATTTTTTACCCATCAAAGACACTACACGTTTTACACCTTCGTTCAAAATGAGCTTGCAGAGGTAATCCCTCATGCGATGCGAGTACCAAAACAACAACGTATAATGCACACAAGAAATTTATTTGTAACCATCTCCCTAAAAAGTGATCATACATGCATTTGTGATGTGTATGCTAAAAAACTACATGATGAACACCTGGTGAATGCTCATACGAACAACATAACTAAAATTAGTGGTTAATATTACAATCTTCAAGCTACCTTATAAGTATTAAACATAGGTATTAGATACTAACTAAAGACAAGCCTCGTTTGGCGAATGAAAAAATAGAAATAAGATTTCCATGGATTAGAAAATGATTTTTGAATTTACAGAAGAATAGTGATATCTAGTATTTTTTTGAAACTATAGTTAATATGTGGACATAAATAATGAATAGTAAATGGACTTCGACATGCCAATAGAAAAAATTATTGTAAAAAATAATCGATAGGCAACGATATTTGACTAACAAGGTGAGTGTTATAGTCCATAGCAAGGCCAAGACTAATAATAATAATAATAATAATAAAACTATGCAAGATAATGAATAGTTAACACATTTCGACCACAAAGCGAGTGCCACTAATAAAAATTTATCATTAAATAAATTTGATTTTCTCGTAAAGTTAAAGTTAAATTTTATTTGGTAATAGTTAATGTTTCATTGTACACACTAAAAAGACATGTCTTCAAAACTATTATTGTTATATACGAAAGTGTTATAAGTGATCTTATGGGATTTGATTATCGTAACAATCGTTTTGTCTTGTCATACCCATATTAAATAGCGAGCGCTTGAAAAATTTTCAATAATTATTAAGGTCCTAGAAATTCCTTGTTATAACATCTATTACATAAGCATAAATAAATAAAAGGATGATGAAAATTCCACACAAGGAAATTTCTGCAAAATGAAAGCTCCACACAAGGAAAAATCTGGACAATGAAACATCATGCTACAATTATGGTTCCATTTTCTATTTGGAAAGTTGTAAGGCCGTTAGTTGAAAGTACATGCTAAAAGTGACTAAGAACTTTATGGTTATTGCTAAACAGGTTACATTGTGCAGAATGCTTAAAGATAATATGGAGTATTAATACTTGTATAATGTCTCTAGAAACCAAGAAAAATCAAAGCTACATGAAAAAATAAAATCCATTAATGTTACATTTCTATTTTGTTTAAGTAGGCTAGTTTTGTGATATGAAAATGAAAAAGAAAGGTTGTAGGAGAACCATGCCAGAAAGACATTGCGAGAAAAATTGGGAACAAATATGTCGAAGTAGGTTTGAAATATTAATTTAAAAGGAAATATGGGAAAATGAACATGAATATAATAGATATAGTTAAAGACAATGATAGACAACCATAACATTGGCTAATTGGACTTTCACTTTGCACTTTGGATTTAGAATCTAAAAATATAATCAAACACACGCTCTTAACGTTAATTGGGTTCGATTATAAAATGCATTGAGATATTTAAAAAATTCACATAATTTAGTGGATACAACTATATTATATTATTAGTGTCACTTTTCATTTAGAATATTTTAATCTAAGTTTATAGTTGCTTCCCTACATGCATTCATAAATGACATTGAATTTGCTTTCATAGTAATATTAATTGCTTTTAACAATTGATAAAAAATAATTATTAAATAAATTTGATTTGGTCATAAATTTAAATTAATTTAATTTATATTTATGATTTTTATGTTTATAATTTTCTAATGAAATCTTTCATTGTGTGGAGGAAGCTTCCTCTGGACAATAAAAGCTTTCATTGAAATCTTCGCACAATGAACATATGGAAATTAAAACATAGATAAGCTTCATCCATGCAATGAAACAAGCTGCTATGGTAAAACCCATAGTTTAATATACTATGACATACCTTCCTTTGCACAATGAAATCCTTACATAAGAAATCTCCTCACAATAAAACATTAATCCCTGCAACTCTAGCTTCTCTGCATGCATTCATTAAATGATTTTGATCACAAAAACAATGTGTATTCTTCATATGCACAATGAAATATTTCACTTTAATATATGCGCCTCTGCAAAATGGAACTCTACCCAATGAAACATTGATCCCTACAACTCGAGCTTCCCTACATGTAGTTATAAAAAAAGGTAGAGTGTTGACTGACAATAAACATTTTAACTGTGCATAGTGCAGAAAATTAATGAATTCTTCGTGTAGAGTGCAAAAGTGGAGTTGAAACTTTTATTGTATGTAGTGCTTATTTTCCTTCTCTTATCTCTACACATAGCTCTTGTTGGCACCTTTTCACTTTGCACATGTGTGTCCCCAACAATGTGTCTTAGAATTATAACAAAATACCAATATTTTTTGATAAATTGTAAAAAATGTGAAGTTGTGCATTCATACATTGTATTGAACATAGTTAATAATTAAAAGGAGACTTCATTTTATATTAGACACTAATACTGCAGTGCATAAGGAAAGTGAACATTTTATTTGTGGAGAGTGCAAAAATGGATTCAAATTTTCTTATCCCCACACATAGCACTTGTCGACACCTCCACACTTAGCACATGTGGTCGTTCAACAATGTGTCTTAGATACTAATGTTATATTTCTTTTTGTGACACCTACATTTTCTTGTTATTAAAAAATTTCTACATTTCTGTAATTTGTCATTATTTACATGTCTACATAAGTGTTTAAAGTGGGAATGTGGAGGGGTGTCCTAGAATTATAACCGAATATCAAGAGTTTTTGATACATTGTCTAAAATGATAAGATGTGGATTCATACATTTTATTGAACATACTTAATAGTTACACCTTAAAAGGAGACTTCATTTAATATTAGAGCGGGACCCAAATTTTCTCGTATGTAGTGTGGAAGGGTAATGAAATTTTTATTTATGTGCATTGCAGAAGTGGAGTCAAAAAAATTATGGTATGAAGTGCTTATTTTCTTTTTCTTATCTCCACATGTAGTTCTTATCGATGCTTCTGCACTTTTCACATGTAGTAAGCCAACAATGTGTCCTAAAATTATAATGGAATATAAGGATTTCTTGATACATTGTATGAAATGCGGAGGTATGAAAGCTTTAATTATGTGGAATACAAAGAAAGGGGAGAGGCACAATGCAAACTAAGGATAAAGGTTGAGTTAAAAGTGTGTGTTGCGGAGGAGAAATCAACGCTTTCAATGTGTGGAATGTGGAGGGACATTGAATTTTTCATTGTGTAGAGTGTGGAGAGGAAATGAACGTTATGCGCACTACAGAGAAAAAAAGAAAGAATGATTTGAATTAAAAAACTATCCAAACCTAATATCTTTGGACACTCATTCTTCTGCACTTCCTCTACAACCTTTCTCCTTCCTTCACAAATCATAGAATTAAATTTCCTTTGCATATCATAGAATTAGTCTTTTTTTTCCATGCCTTGACTTCACATATTAAATTAGTTTCTTGCCAAGTGCAGAGAAATAAATATTGTTCACGGGCATTAAAATTAAACTTAATTTGATATTTCATAATAATAATAAGTATTTAATGCACAAATGTGAAATCACAAATGTAAGAGAAATAAGGATTACAATTCATTTAAAATAAAAACCAATGGCTTCAAGTGAGCTACATAAGTTCATTGTTTGGATTCTGAGGGGAGGTAAACATTTACATTGTGCGGACTACGGAGGAGCAGTGAAATTTTAATTGTGAAAAGTTCCTTATATTTTCACATACTCCCTTTGCAATTGAATTATGTTCAAAGAAATAAATTTGATTAAATAGACGAGTCTACAATAATTAGGCCACTCCTCTGTGTAAAAACTTGTCGCCCAAGAGATATCTAGCGCAAAAATTTATGGATTCGAAGGAAGTAGAGAGGGTGTGAGAAAAGTTCGGATTGTGGAGCGGCATTCGACATTTTCATTGTGTAAAAGGGGAAGTAAACAATGAAGGGCTTTCCTACACTTCTGCATTTTGCACAAATTAAAAATATTAAAACATTCCAAACTTTTTGGAATTCATGAAGGAATGCATAAATAGTTTTTATCATTATCTTAAATCAATTTAAATAATAGAAACAAGACAAACACTAAGAAAATTATTTTTCCGCTTCTTTTTTTAACAATAATTCTTTGTTTTCCATAAAGTTCTTATTTTTCTTAATATCAAAAAAATTTATGTCAAGCAATTGTATAGCCGGAAATTGAAATTGCACAAAATCAATATATCAATTTCATTTCGATTATCATGCACAAAAGGGAGATACGGGGAAAGCGTAATAAAAGCCTTTCCCATACCATCGCACTCGAACCAAATTTAAAATATTAAAGCAATCAACATTATTCAAGCTCCATAGAAAATAGAACTACTAAAGTTAAAGAACCATTAACTACATTTCTATTATGTGTTCTTGGAAAATGTATAAATGACATAATACAGGAGTTCAAAGCATAAGTCTTAAACATTAAGCAACACAATTAGAGTAGCAAGAAATTTTCAAGATTCAAATTTCAATCAACATAGTTATTATTAAATGAATACAATACATGGAACATATATTTAAAATTTGAAATTGTTCTCGACCATTCATTCTCACTATGATCAGTAACAAGAAATTATATATAATATAAAATTTAAAAGCATGTCCTCGAAAAATTATGTTATATTAATGTTTTTGAGCAATGTCACAAAATTCATATGCATACATGATCTTATGCAAAACATTAAGAACTCCATTTTTTAGCGAAAGTCGATTATATCGGTAATGAAATTTCTCAACATCTCAATGCATGAGCTCCTTTAGTATGTTATTTTGGCATCTTCTCTTTAACTATATGCTCCTAAATTTCAGGAAAGTAAATTCGTTTATCCCGATGGGGATTTAGATTGGGCTCTGATTCACTTTAATATGGAAAAAGGAAACTGCAAAAGAGAACAAGGAATATTATTCAAAAATTAGACTAGGTGACATTAGCACAATTAAGAAATGCCAATAACTAAATACTAATACACAAAAATGAATGTGTGAAGATATGATTAGAGGCTCGGTATTTAGATCAAAAATTAAAGTTCTCAGAATTTATTTCAAACTGAACGACAACAATTGGCCCATTGCTAGGAATCCAACAAAACTTGTTTCGTCGAAAACCAAATTAGGATGAATAATTTATAGCCTGTTGACTGAAGTTTAGAACATGAATTTTTTTTTTTTTAAATTGCAAAACAGTGACAAGTTGATGACACGGCAGCCTAGTCAGCATGCAGGGAATATTCTTCAGTTTTTTCCCAGTGGCACTGTGACAAGTGTCACAACAGGATTCGCCAGTTTTGGTTTAAGAAGGTGAAATTTCCCAATGTCCTCCTAAGGTTGAATTCATTTTTTTTTTATTATGAGGGATTTCCCTAAGGTTTAAATTTCAACTATATGGTAAGGTTGGATTTCTGATTTTATTGCATGGTGGGAGTGCATTTTTATTTTATCCTAAGGTTTTGGAACTATATATGTCAGTGCATATTACATCGTATTCCAAATTCCACATTTATGTGAATATATATTACGGTGGCGCATTATTTAAACCATACTGCAAATCAATAATCATAATCAATCTATATAATGGTTCATGGTGAATTTAATTATTATGAGTGCATATAATATTCCGATGGCGAACTATATACCATAGTTGGAAACATTTGAGAAGGGTTCGATGGCGCATTATATGCATTTGGTTTTGCAACAAAATTAATGAGTGGGGGTCGGGGTTGAACCCAAGACCTCCCCCTAACCATCAAACTTACCGCCACACTACCGCCATGGTTCTTAAGAACCATAACTTCCGCCATAAGTTAATGTAATGCGAAGATTCGAGCGGTGGTTTGGAGGGGGCCTACCCCCTCCTCATGCGACCCTTCCACCAAACCAGAGGCACAGAGTGGATATTTATGTGCAGATTAACCTTTAATATGGGTTTAATTACCCATAAACCCAGTGTTATAGCGCTAATAAGAATTGTAATTCAGATTAGATTAAAAACATGCTTATAGCAATAATCAAGTTTATCCACAGTTAATCTGAATTTACAGCTAATTAAAATCGAGTTTAAAACAGTGGAAACTTTGGCAGTGCTTCCAATTTCAGCGGAACCACCAAATTGTTGGGGTTATTTGGATTCCTCTCCAGCTTTGGAGGAGGAATCTAGGGAAAATTTGTTTTGACCATATCTTGAGAAATTTTTGACCAATTTTTTCTCAAGAAGAGTCATTACTAGCAAATTGGCATGCTATGAACACATTGCAACAGGTTGCAGAGGTAGAGGAGAAATTCTATAGGTGTTTTTTTCACTTTGAATAATTTTAAAGCCTATGGCCACCAGGAAGGAAGGCCATGCCTAGATTAGCTGAAGGCCAAATTGAGTAAATGAATAGTCATTTCTGATAGATTTCAACATTATGAACTCATTGGAGTATGTTTCAGGAGAATTTGATGCATGTAAACATCAATTTTCACACTATTGAGCTAATACAGAGGATAGAGTCATGGAAGCTGGACCAAGGAGATGTAGCCCAGGAGGGGTGAACTCCTTCATCAAAAATCTGTTCTAATGGATCAATTGTGATGGTTTGCTGTTCTTTATGTTTCTATTGTTGAGAATTTAATTTTCGTACTTTATGCTGTTGAATCCACTCATAAAAACTCAGTTAAATTACTTTTTTGACACACATAAGCAACAAGGAAACCTATACATCAACCATAAGATCAGTAAATAAATTTTATACCCGAAAATGAAATTAGAACAACAAAAATAACATTAATACTCATATCAAGTTGGTATCAAATCTTTTTTTGAGAGGCAAGGTTATTTTCTTGATAGTTTCTTGAGTTTTGTGAAATTTTAATGGTTGAAAGTTTGTGATGTTGACATGGTTAAAGTTGCATAAAGGTTAAGGGGAATTGTTGGTTGCAAGTCCTAAGATTAGGACCAGAAGAAGGAGAGCTACAAGAGAACCGTCTTCACCCAAAATTCCACTCATAGATGCACTTGAAGCACCTTAAGTTTTGACTCAAGAAGTTAGATTTAAGAGGTACAAGTTGTACAAGAAGCTGAGTTGATTAAAGAGGTACAAGAATCAAAATTTGAGCTTGAATCCATAGCCATCATGTCAGGTGTTGGAGAGACTTAAGGTCATTTAGAAGAGTATGATGTTAAGAGAGACTTCAATGAGATAAAGATAATGGTTAAAATTATGTTTGATTCATTTACTACTAGGATGGCAAGATAAGCCTTCTAAGCCTCCACATGGAGAAGGAACTTCAAATGGTAAGAAGGACGAAGAGAAGAGTTCAAAGGGTAGTGGAGAAAAGCCACCTCCATATCCACCATCTTCATCATCCTCATCATATCCATCAGCATCATCTTCCACAAATGATTTTTTTTGGTTTCCAAAGGGTAAATGACAATGGTGAAGATACTTGGCCAATACTTGACGCAAGTACAAAGCAAGATTAACTAAGAATTTCCATGGTGACAGTATGCAAGGTGAGAAAATTTTTAAGTTTCCTCTGATTGATGATATAGGTAGGAACAAGATGGTTTCTGGAAGAATACCTTGTTTCTCTACAAATTTAGAAAGCATGACGGTGTCAATGACAGCTATAGAAGGTCGCGAGAATCAAGGAAAACTTCATTTTTTTGTGAAAAACTCCAATTGATGAAATTGGGAAAATGTCAGTGCATAGAGACTGAAAGGGTTAGGGAACAGTACCCTCATCCACATGATCAGTAATCCAAGAGATTTTTGGGTCCAAAAGGATTCTAGTGGGGAGAGATGATTAGAGGCTCAGTATTTAGCTAAAAAATGAAAGTTCTCAGAATTGATTCAAAACTGAACAAAAGCGATCGTCTCGTTGCCAATAATTTAACGCAACTCATTTGGTCAAAAAACAACTTTAGGTGAAGAAGTTATAGCCTAATGACCACTGATCAAAATAGGTAAAATTTTTAAAAGAAATTATATAACATTGACGTGTTGATGACATGGCAGCCTAGTCAGCATGCATGGAGTATTCTTCACTTTTTTCCCAGTGACACCGTGACAAGTTTCACAATAGGACTTGCCAGTTTGGGTTTGATAAGGTGAAATTTCCCAACGTCCTCCTAAGGTTGAATTCGATTTTTTTTTATTTTTTTTTATGAGGGATTTTCCTAAGGTTCGAATTTCAATTATATGGTAAGGTTGGATTTTCAATTTTATTACATGGTGGGAGTGCATTTTTATTTTATCCTAAGGTTTTGGAACTATAGATATCGGTGCATATTACATGGTATTCTAAATTCCACATTTATATGAATATATATTATGGTGGTGCATTATTTAAACCATAGTCCGAATAAATAATTTGAATCAATCTATACAATGGTTCATGGAAGATTTAATTATTATGAGGAGCGCATATAATATTCCAGTGGCGAACTATATACCATAGTTTGAAACATTTGAGAAGGGTCTGATGGCACATTACATACATTGGGTTTTGCAACAAAATTTATGCACAGGGGTTGGGGTCGAACCCATGATCTCCCCCACGCTAACCATCAGCCTTATCGCCACACTACCGCCATGGTTCTTAATAACCATATCTTATGCCATATAGTTAATGTAATGCGAATATTCCAGCAGAGGTTTGGAGGGGTCAAGCCTCGGGGGCCAGCCCCTTGCCTATGCGACCCTTCCACCAAACCATAGGCGTGGAGCGGATATTTATGTTTGGATTAACCTTTAATATGGGTTTAATTAGCCATAAACATGGCGTTATAGCACTAATCAGAATTGTAATTCGGATTAGATTAAAAACATGCTTATAGCGATAATTAAGTTTAGCCACAGTTAATCTGAAATTACAGCTAATTAAACTCGAGTTTAAAATGACAGAAACTTTGGTAGTACCTCCAATTTCGGCGAAACCACCAAATTGTCGGAGTTATCTGGAGTCCTCTCCATATTTGGAGGAGGAATCTATGGAAAATTTGTTTTGACCATATCTTGAGAAATTTTCGACCAATTTTGGCTCAGAAAGAGTCATTCCTAATAGATTGGCATGCTCTGAACACATTGGAACAGGTTTCAGAGGTATAGGATAAATTATATAGGTGTTTTTGTCACTTTGAATAATTTTGAAACCTAAGGCCACTAGGAAGGAAGGTCGTGCCTAGATCAGCGAAAGACCAAATTGAGTAAATGAATAGTAATTTCTAATAAATTTCAACATTATGAACACATTGGAGTATGTTTCAAGAGAATTTGATGCATGTAAATATAAATTTTTTCACTATTGAGCTAATATAGAGGCCCAAGCCATGAAAGATGGACCAAGGAGTTGTAGCCCAGGAGGGGTGAACTCCTTCATCAAAACTTTGTTTTAATGGATCAATTGTGATGGTTTTTTGTTCTTTATGTTGCTTTTGTTCAAAGTTTAAATTTCATACTTTATGCTCTTGAATTCACTCATAAAAACTCAATTAAATTACCTGTTTGACACACATAAGAAACAAGGAAACCTATACATCAAGCATAAGATTAGTAAATAAATTTTATATCTGAAAATGAAATTAGCAGAGAAAAACTAACATTCATACTCAGATCAATTTGGTATCAGAGCTTTGATTGAAAGGAAAGGTTATTTTCTTGATAGTTTCTTGAGTTTTGTGCAAGTTTAATGGTTGCAAAATTTGTGATGCTGACAAGGTTAAAGTTGCAGAAAGTTGAAGGGAAATTGTTGGTTGCAAGTCTTGAGATTAGGACCAGAAGAAGGAGAGCTACAAGAACACCATATTCACCCAAAATTACACTCATAGATGCACTTGAAGCACCTCAATTTTTGTCTCAAGAAGTTGATATTGAATAGGTATAAGTTATACAAGAAGCTGAGTTGATTAAAGAGGTACAAGCATCAGAAGTTGAGCTTGAATCCATATCCATCATATCAGGTGTTTGAGAGACTCAAGGTCATTTAGAAGAGGATGATGTCAAGAGAGACTTCAATGACATAAATAGAATGGTTAAAATTATGTTTGATGCATTTACTGTTGGTATGGCAGGAGAAGGTTCTAAGCCTCCACATGGAGAAGGAACTTCAAATGGTAAGAAGGATGAAGATAAGATTTAAAAGGGTAGTGGAGGAAATACACCTCCATATCCACCATATTCATCATCCTCATCATATCCATCAGCACCATCTTCCACTTCCACCACAAAAACCACTCACCCTAACTCAAAAGCCACAAAAGGAAAGACACCCTTACTCAAACTTGATGTCAAATTTGAGCTTCCAATGTATAATGGCGAGATAAATATAGAAATATTGGACAATTGGATACATCAATTGGAGGTTTATTGCAGAATTGAAAACCTTCATGAAGATGACCTAAATATTCAATTTACTTCTTTGAGATTGGAAGGATCTACACTTGTATGGTGGTAAGCAAGGACTCAAAAAGAGATAAAAAAACTACGGAAATATCTCTATGTCTTGGTCAATTTTTATTACTACCATTAAAAGGAAATTGTGTCCCTTAGCTTACATGCAAAAGGATATTATGGATTCACAAAATTTTAGACAATTGAAAGGGAAAAAATATTATACTCATGAGTTTAGGAGAAGAGCTCTTATTTTGGGTATAGATTTATATGCAAGGAACTTTTTGAAAGTATGTTGGGGGTTTTCACAGTTATTTTAGGCACACTAGTCTCATGTTTAGTTACAAAAACATAGATGAATTTTTTGTTAGGGCCGCACACTTAGAGGCAAGAGGGAAACAAAACATAGATGAGAAAAGTGAAAGTGAGGGTAAAGGAAAGGGAAAGTTTTATGGAAGAGGAAAAATAAATATATTTTTAAAAAGAGAGAAGGAAAACCTCACATGAAAAAAAAATTCAAAGACTGACCATGATGAAGGCCATTGTTGGCAACTTCATCCAGAACTGAAGCCAAACAAATTGAAAGCAAAAGAAAAGGGTAGAATTGTTGCTATAGTTGAACATGAGTTAGGGTCATATTCAAGAGATGAGACAAAGATCGTAGCCATGGATTTGAAAGGTAAACATTTTGCAAGCACTAGTTTCAAATGTTACTCATGATGAAGATACAAGAATAGAAATTTTCCATATTAGAGTTGCCTCTAAAAATTCCAAGATTGATACACTTTTTGATAGTGGGTCACAAGCTAAATTTTTTCCTGAAGGCTTGGTTAAGCATCTATGTTGTGAAACAGCTCCAAAAAGAGAAGAAAAGAGATATCAACCCTTAGAAATAATCCACTTCGAGGGGGAAACCTCCAATACATTACATGAATGAATGATTATTGGATGATACAAATGACAAAACCTCCTCTCTATATATAGGAGTCCATGGGGCCACAATGTAATCCTAGACGACCTAACAATAATAATGCAAGGGCACAATAATAATAAAATGGGGGTTACATGGGTACAACAATAACAATAAGGGGGTTATACTAACAACAATAAGGGACTATACTAGTAATATAAGGACCTAACATGCTCCTCTCCTTCAAAAAAGTGTTGTCCTCAATGCTTGAGTAGCTCCGAGTGCTTCTGTATAAAATTCTCATCCTCCCATGTAGAATCTTCAATGGGTAAGTTCTTCCAATTGATGAGATACTCTGAAATTGATCGATTTCGTAGCTGTCGAGTTCTTGTTTCCGTGACTACTTCAGGTTCCAATATGGTTTTTTCTTCCTCATCAAGTTCTGGAAATATTGTTTGAACTGGAATTTTGTCCCCTATAACATTTTTTAAGCATGAAACATGGAAAACTAGATGCACTCTCAAAGAAGTAGGAAGCTCCAATTTGTATGCCATAGTACCAATATTTTGCAACCCCTTGTGAGGACCATAGTACTTTGGCGATAATTTATTATCCTTATTAGCTTGCTTGAGGGACATTTGTTTTGTTGTCTGGTTTTAATAGTAAGACTTACCCGATCTCCCATGTCAAAAACTTCTCTGGTCTGATATTGATATGCTTGTTGTTTTCATTAGATTTTATGCTCGAGAATTTAGGTTATCCTTTAAGAGTTGGAGAAATTGTTGTTGATGCTCGATGTGATCTTCCATTGCTTGAACCTTAGAATTTTCTCTTAAAGATGATGTGATGGACGATGAATGATATCCATAAAGTGCCATAAATGGGGTCATTTTGCTGCAGTGTGGAAGGAAGTTTCATACCACCATTCAACGAGAGGTAACCAATTGACCCCATTTTACCATACATATGGGATATCGCTATGTGATGGCCTTCAAACAACTTATTCACTTATCTCTGTGACCATTGGATTGGGGATGATGGTGAGCTATGGGCTGGTTGAGTGCCCAAACAAGAAAATAGTGCATCCAAAAATTTCTGTTATGAAGCTTGGATGCTGTGCTTACAATAATCTTCGGGTTCCATGTAGCTTTTTTATTGTTCCCATAATCACAGGAGCCTTTGTGTACTTGCTTTAAATGGATGAGATAATGCACAAAAGTGTGCATACTTGGTAAGTCTATCAATTACCACCATGATGACACTTTTTCCTTCAGACTTAGGTAAACCTGTGATAAAATCCATTGAAATCTCCTCCCAAAGTTGACTTGGAATGGATAAAGATGCAAGAGTAGGTCTTAATTGTCTCAGTGTTCCCTGACGCCGACGAGCAACTTCGCCACAAACTTTTGAATATCATATTTAAGGCCATCCCGAAAAAATTATTTCTTCACCTTGTGGTAAGTTTTTAAAAATCCTGAATGTCCTCCTAAAGGAGAAGTGTGCAATTCCAAAAGAATATTTTGTTTTAGTTGGGAATTATTGCAAATATATAAGCGATATTTGTACCATAAGGAATCATTTTTCCAACTAAATGTATCATATGTACTAGGATCTTGCTGCAACTTTTGAATGAGTGTCCATACATCTTTTTCCTTCTTCCATTCATCTCTTGCTTTGGTTATCCAATCTGGTTGGATATTAGAAATGGCACAAAGAAATGCTTCCACCTCTACATTTAGCTTCCCTTTTTTGTAGATGATTTCAAATTCATAACCCAACATCTTTGTGACCCACTTTTTCTTCTCTTCCAAAGATAGTCTTTGTTCCAAAAAGTGTTTAAGACTATCATGATCAGTTTTTACCTTGAAGTGTCTTCCCATTAGGTAAAGTCTCCATTTTTTTAGTGCATGTAGTATTACCAACATTTCCTTCTCATAAATAGCCTTTTGTAAATACTTTCCTTTGATTGAATGACTTTCAAAAGTAATGGGACTTCCTTCTTGCATTAAAACAACACCAATTCTATTTCCTGAGACATCACATTCCACAATAAAGGTTTTTGTGAAGTTTGGCGTAGCTAAGACTGGTGCTAGGCACATTGCCTCTTTAAGATGTTCAAACGCCTTAGTTGCTTCAAGAGTCCATGAAAATGCATCTTTCTTCAATAATGTTGTTTGAGGTGTTGCTATTCTCCCATAATTCTTAACAAACTTGCGATAATACCCTGTTAACCCGAGAAATCCGCTCAACTGCTTTATGGTTGTGGGGACTTTCCATTCCTTAATGGCTTTAATTTTGTTAGGGTCTACCTTAACATCCTCGTGAGATACAATATGACCCATATATTCCACCTCTTGTACTCCAAAGAAACATTTGGATGTTTTTGCATATAATTGTTTCTCCTGCAATAGTTTGAGCACCCTGCCAACATGTTGAACATGATCCTTCCAACACCTACTATAGATTAGTATATCATAAAAAAATACTAGCACAAATTTTCTAAGGAAGGGTTTGAAAATGGAATTCATCGACCCTTGAAATGTAGAAGGTGCATTGATAAGGCCAAAAGGCATGACCAAAAATTCATAATGACCCTCGTGAGTTCGAAATGTTGTTTTTGGAATATCTCCAGTCTTCATTTTAATTTGATGATATCCTGAACGAAGATCCAACTTGGTAAAATAAATTGCTCCATGTAGTTCATCCAATAATTCATCAATCACGGGAATGGGAAATTTCTTTAATAGTGAGCCCCATCGACTCCTGGTCAGGACACATGCACCATGATCCATCCTTCTTGTGCACCAATACTACTGGAGCAGAGAAAGAACTTTGACTAGGTTGAATTATACTAGCCTCTAACATTTCTGCAATCATACGTTCAATTTCACCCTTTTGGACATAAGGATATCTGTAAGGTCAGATGTTTGGAGGAAAAATTCCTGGAATCAAATGAATAGCATTATCATGATCATGAATAGGTGGGAGTCCTTTGGGAGTATCAAACACCTTGGAATGATTGTCCAAGACTCTTTGGAGATCTGGAGAAATAGATGATTTTGATTTTGGAACTTCTAGTGAGCATAATTGTGAAATTACGCCTCGTTGTTCTTTCTTTAGAAGCTTTGTCATGACATTAGAGATTAGTATATTTCTTGGCTTCCCTATGATACCCCGTAATTCGATTTCCTTTCCTTCCAAAAAAAAATTCAGGAAAAGTTCTTGAAAATTAAAAGCTACCGTCCCCAAAGATTGTAACCATTGTACTCCTAGTATGACATCAGCACCTCCCATCGGGATGGAAAGCATTGGGATATTCAATACATATTCCCCCATGTATAGCTTGATATTATGACATTTTCCAGAGAAATTTATAGTTCCTCTGTTTGCAACCATCACTTGACATTCTGGTGATGGGTATAGGAAAAAATTCAATTCCTTGGCTACCTTACAATTAACAAAATTATGGGTACTACCTGAATCAATCAACACTATTACCTTTTTCTTCTTGATATGTCCTTATATCTTGAGAGTTTGAGGAGTGGTAATTCCTTCCAATGCATTACATGATATGGTCAGACTCACTTCTTCTTCTTCTAGGGTTGCTTCCTGGTGTATATCCTCTTCTTTTGAATATTATTTTTTGTTTTCTTCCTCCTCTTCACAATCTATGTAAAATAATTTCTTCTCATCACACTTATGACCTTTAGTGTATTTTCTATCACAACTGTAGCAAAGCCCTTTTTCTCTTTTTATTCCAATTTTTATGGTGTCAACTTTGCAGGTTGTGGAAGTCTAGGAGTAGCAACATTTCCATCTTTATAGATGTGAGTGGTAGGCTTCCTTGTCGCCATAATTTTACATTCAATTTTTCTTGCCAACCTGAATGCCTTCTCTAATGAATCCGGTTCCCAAACGCGAACTTCATGTTGGATGTTATCCTTTAAAGTCCCTATGAAGACATCAATCCTGTGTTCCTCTAGAATATCAGTTACTCTTATATTCAATTTTTGGAAGTCCTCAATGTGCTCCACCACTAAAACCTTTTTTTTGAGATTGATCGATTGGCTAAAGAACGTGTTTCTCTTTGTATCCTCATAATGTGCTATCATTTTCTCCGTAAAAATTGACCAAGTGACAATTTTTTACGAGAGCAAAGCCGTCAATACCATACAAATGTATTTTGTTATAAATGTAAAGTTGCAATGCGTACCTTTTGTGTGTTTTTCACATTATTGAGATCAAAATATTGCTCCATTTGTAGTATCCATGTTATGGGATCCTTGCCATCAAACTTCCTCATATCCATCTTTGGAATATGGTGGTTCTTTAATCCAACATTAGAGTTTATGAAATCATGATTAATATTTATTTTTTTCTCATCATGAGTTTCCTCTACTATATTTTCGCCATTAGGAAACATTTCTTCTATCAACTTTGCCAAACCTTTGATGTCTAATTTTAGATCATTCTTCATGTTTTCCATTTTTTTTCGATCTTAGCTTCCATGCCAACTTCCATGCCATCCATCTTAGCTTCCAAACCATTCATCTTATCTTCCACACCTTTCTTCAAACCATCCAACTTAGTTTCCATGCCTTTCTTCAAAACTTCCATTTCATTTTTTGTTGCTCTTTGCGATAGTGAAATTTGGTGCACTTGCTCATGGACTTTTGATATCTCATGTTGCATTTCTTTATCTTCATGAATCATAGTAGAGCCTTATGAAGGCTTAATGGGTGTTGAATTATTTTTAGGAGGAATTTTAGAACCCAGTACTGATATCTATGCTCAAGAGGCCTTTGGAATCACCTAGAACTAATTTTTCAAACAAGACTTATGCAATTTGAAAAAAAATACACACATTTTTCTTTATTTTGAGGAGCTCGATATTGAAATTGAATTATCTCTGTGATTTCAGATATTCAATATCTGAAATTTGGCCCTGAAGTAGCCCTCTAAAGCTTCTTTTGAATGCCATAGGTCTGACCTGATTTGGATTCTTGAAGACAAAGTTATGCCCAATCTCCTACGATGACCTAATTATGGATTGGTTCAGTAGAGCGAAATTGTACGACCTGCCACGTGTCACATTTTCCTCCTTAAACTCTGAAATTGATAAAGAAAAAAGTACAGTCCGTGTACTTGCAGCCACCTTTTACAAAATTCCAATCCGATGCTCAGAGAGAGAGTTATGAATATTTTCCCACGATCACCTCTTTGAGATAAATTCGGGAGCCTGCAAAAGACCTAACTTCCACAGACCATATCTCTGAAAATATTGTGAACCAAGCTCTGAAATTTTTGATGATCTTCCTCAGGATTTCGTCTTTGCTCCCTAAAAATTTCAACTTCTGAACCTTCGTAGAACAACAGTTATAGCGCGAATTCCATGATGAACTGTTTAGGTTAAATTCAGGAGCCTGCAAAAAGACCTAACTTCCACAGATCATATCTCCAAAAATATCACGAACCAAGCTCTGAAATTTTGCGACGATGTTCCTCTGGATTTCTACTGCGCACTCTAAAATTTTTAGCTTATGAACCTTTGTAGAAAAAAAATTATAGTGAAAATTCCATGATGACTTGTTTGGGGCAGCGAAACCCTAGAATCCAAAGCTTTGATACCAAATGTTGTGAAACCAGCTCCAAAAAGAGAAAGAGATATCAACGCCTTAGAAATAAGCCACTTCAAGGGGGAAACCTCAAATAAATTGCGTGAATGAACAATTCTTGGATGATTCAGATGACAAAACCTCCTCTCTATATATAGGAGTCCATGGGGCCACAATGTAATCCTAACCGACCTAACAATAATAATGTAAGGGCGGAATAATAAAAATATGGGGTTTATAGGGGTACAAAAATAATAATAAGAGGGTTACACTCACAAAAATAAGGGACTATACTAGTAATATAAGGACCTAACAATCTATATCTTGAAACTATTATACATCCAAGACCATATCCTTTGGGTTGGATATGCAAGAATGAAAACTTGCAGGTTACAAGGAAGTGCATACTGAGATTCACCATCAATTCAAACTTTCTTGATGAAGTTGAGCTTGATGTGGTTCCACTTGGGATATCAGGTATTGTATTGGGAATTCCTTATCTGTATGATAGGAAAGAAATATTTCATCTCCATGAGAATAAGTATCACTTGTTTAAATATGGTGTTGAGTACATAGTTAGAGCGCATAAGAAGAGGACAAGTTTGTCCCTTATACATGTGGAAGAGATGAAGAGGATAGTGAATGCAATTCATAATTTGAAATTATTGATGATCAAACAAAGAGATGTTTTGAATAAAACTTTTCAAAAATATGCTTATGCTTGTAATGAGATGTTTTGAGATTCTAATTGATTGTCTTTGAAAGAAGGTGAAGAATATGCAAAACATTTGCAGCACTCAACATCCGTGTTGAGCAGTGTTGGAAACAAGATGTCAGTACAAGAGAGTACAAAGGTCAAAGAGAAAGTGACAAAGAATATTGGCAAAGAAGGAATGGGTTACAAATATTCTTGTTTTTGGTTTCCAAAGGGTACATGGAAATGGAGAAGATACTCGGTAAAGAGTTGATGCAAGTACAAAGCAAGATCAACTAAGAATCGCCATGGTGATAGTGTGCACAGTGAGATAATTTTTAAGCTTCCTTTGATTGATGACATAGGTAGGAACAAGATGGTTTTTGCAAGAATATCTTGCTGCTCCACAAATTCAAAAAAATTGCAGCATGACGGTGTTAATAACGGCAAGAGAAGGTCAAAAGAATCAAGGAAAAATTTAACTTTTTGTGAAAATTTCCAATTAATGAAATTGGGAAATTTTCAGTGGATAGAGACTGAAAGGGTGAGATAAAAGTACCCTCATCCACATGATCAGTAATCCAAGAGCTTTTGGGGTCCAAAAGGCTTCTAGTGGGGAGGAATGATTAGAGGCTCAGTATTTAGCTTAAAAATTAAAGTGCTTAGAATTTATTAGAAAATTAACGAAATCGATCGACCTGTCATTGGGAATCCAATGCAACTCATTTCATCGAAAACCGACTTCAGATGAAGAATTTATATCCTGTTGACCGCCATTCAGAACAGGATTTTTTTTTTTAAATTGCAAAACATTTATAGTTTGATGGCATGGCAGCCCAGTCAGCATGCAGGGAATATTCTTCAGTTTTTTCCCAGTGGCACTATGACAAGTGTCACAATAGGATTCCCCAATTTGGGTTTGAGAACGTGAAATTTCCCAATGCCCTCCTAACGTTGAATTTGATTTTTATTTTATTATTTGGGATTTTCCTAAGGTTCTAATTTTAACGATATGGTAAGGTTGGATTTCTAATTTTATTACATGGTGGGAGCACATTTTTATTTTATCCTAAGGTTTTGGAACTATATATATCGACGCATATTACATGGTATTCCAAAGTCCACATTTATATGAATATATATTACGGTGGCACATTATTTAAACCATAGTTCGAATCAATAATCAGAATCAATCTCTATGATGGTTCATGGCAGATTTCATTATTATGAGGAGCGCATATAATATTCTAGTGGCAGACTATATACCATAGTTTGAAACAATTGAGAAGGGTCGGATGGCACGTTATATACATTGGTTTTTGCAACAAAAATTATGCACGGGGGTCAGGGTCGAACCCATAACCTCCCCCGCCATCAGCCTTACCGCCACACTACTGCCATGGTTCTTAATAACCATAGCTTCCCCCATATAGTTAATGTAATGCGAAGATTCCAGCGGAGATTTGGAGGGGAACAACCCCACGCAACAACCCCCTCCCCATGCGACCCTTCCACCAAACCAAAAGCACGGAGTGGATATTTATGTGCGAATTAACATTTAATATGGGCTTAATTACCCATAAACCTGGTGTTATAGCGCTAATCAGAATTGTAATTTGGATTAGATTAAAAATGTGCTTATAGCACTATTCAAGTTTATCTACAATTAATCCGAATTTACAACTAATTAAACTCGAGTTTAAAACAGCTGAAACTTTGGCAACGCCTCCATTTTCTGCGGAACCACCAGATTGTCGGGGTTTTCTAGAATCCTCTCCATATTTGGAGGAGGAATATAGGGAAAATTTGTTTTGACCATATCTTGAGCAACTTTCGATCAATTTTCGCTCAAGAAGAGTCATACCTAGCAGATTGGCATGCTCTGAATACATTGGAATAGTTTTAAAATGTAGAGGAGCAATTATACAGGTGTTTTTGTCACTTTGAATAATTTTTATGCCTAGAGCCACCAGGAAGGAAGGTGATGCCTAGATCAGTTGAAGGCCAAATTGAGTAAATGAAAAGTCATTTCTGGTAGATTCCAACATTTTGAACTCATTGGAGTATGTTTCAGGAGAATTTGATGCATGTAAATATAATTTTTTGCACTAGTGAGCTAATACAGAGGCCCAAGCCACAGAAGCTGAACAAAGGAGATGTAGCACAGGAGGGGTGAACTCCTTCATCATAACTATGTTTTAAAGGATCAATTGTGATGGTTTATTGTTCTTTATTTTGTTGTTGTTCAACATTTAAATTGCATACTTTAAGCTCTTGAATTCACTCATAAAAACTCAGTTAAATTACATGTTTGACACACATAAGCAACAAGGAAACCTGTACATCAAGCATAAGATCAATAAATAAATTTTATATCTGAAATTAGCACAACAATACTAACATTCATACTCAGATCAAGATATAAGGACACTTAAAGTATATGAAAGAATATATATTAATTATGTGACTATCATCTATCCTCCCGATCCATGGCGTCTTGAACGAATCTCTTCAGCATAGCTTTAATGAAATATTTCATTGGATTGATTGTAATATCTAGCTTAACATGTTGATTGAAAATATGCTTCTCGATCTCCATGGCATATTTCTATAATTGATAAGTTAAAACAAACGTCTCTTCATTAATATTGACAAAGGTAATTGTCCATTTGCTAATTTCCTCTATAGTAAAATCAATTATATCTTCAAACTTTCTTGCCATTGACTCTTTGAAATCTTCCAATTCAGTTGTTAGTGTGTATTTTGTGATCAAATCGTATTTGTGTATGATATGTGCACCGTTTAGACATTGAAAAATCTGCACTACCGATAGAAATGCATAAATTCTTCTATTCTTTATGATTTCACATTAAAATATAATGATTTCTATGTGTTTATTATGTTATACAATCCAACTTTGATTTGCTTCATTCGATTAACATTTGGGAGTTCTCTATTTTTTTTTGTCAAGATCATACAAGAATTTAAGCCTTCAACTAAAAGTAAGTAAGTCATTGTTAATGAAATTCTTGTCTTTATATATCATTTTTTTGGGATTAAACTGCATTAAGTAAGTCATTCATCTATGAAAATTTCCATGAGAGAGTGTCGTAACTAACTAATTTCTCATGATTTCTGAATACTCCACTTAACAATAATTGCATTGGGTGATGCTCATAGGGGTGAAGAAGTGGTATTGAAACTAGTGAAATGAATCACATAGCGTCAATCATCGCTTCTGGGCTTGCACCTGGTAACCAGGACATCTCAGGAGGTTACCCATCAACGATCTGGAATGGGTGACCTCCCAGGAAGTTCTGGTTACCAGGTGCAAGCCCGAGAAGTGATGATTGAGGCTATGTGATTCATTTCACTAGTTTCAATCCTACTTATTCACCCTTGTGAGCATCACTCGATGTAATTAGTGTTAAATGGACTATTCAAAAATCACGATAAATTAGTCAATTACGAGTATTTGTCATGGAAATGGTCATAGATGAATGACTTACTTAACACAGTTGAATCCCAAAAAAATGATTTCTAATACAATGCACTATGAAAACCCCTCAATACTTAAATGCTTGTCTTTATTAACATCACTTTTAACCAAATTAGAAAATGATTTTATTTCCTGCACTAAACATAACAAATCAGAAACTGCTTGTCATGCATGTACATTGAATTCTATTCTTTAGAATATATTAGCGATAATATGAGGTTTGATTTATTAATAATTTGCAGAGCTTTATCAGATCCATGTAAGGTAGAGGTGAAAATTTCATATGGAAATTTTTGTATGGATTCTTCAACAAAGTACTCGAATTTAGAGCATTTTCTAACTCTTCTATTCTTTCTTTGAGTATCAGGTTCTCTACTTCCTATTGCTCAATAGAGACTACCAATGTGTTACTAGTGGCTCGATGGAATCTCATGAGTCTGTTGGATTTAATTCCAGATACATAAATATTTGTTTCTACTTTATTAATGACATTTTTATTATGCACCTTTACTTTTTCAATTTTCAATGTTTTACTTTCCTTGTTGTAGTTTGCATCTTGAAAAGTGATAGAGAGACCATCAAAAGTAGAAGCTTCTTTGGAAATTTCTTGCATTATTTTATGATTTTCCTTTAAACAAGTACTGACCCAATCAGGTATCATAGTGCTTTCAATTTCCATGCTCATATATTTTTCAATGCCTCCTATTTTCAAAGAACTTTTGGATTTGGTAGATCCATCGATGTGCATTTTATCTGGAATGAATTTCCGATGAGATTGTTCGTCATCTTCACCAGCTGATAGTAGACCATGAATCAAATTTGCACTTTTAGTATATTTTCTCTTTCTTTGATCTGAAGATGAATTCATACCAATTCTGAATGTGCAAGCTAAATATTGTTGAGGGGGGTTTCTACCTCATTTCTTGTACTTTGTTTCAGTACTGATGCTCACATATTCAACGATTTCTCTATTACTCATTGTTGGTTCTTTATTTTTTCTTGGAGAATTGTCACTCTCTTTGCTTTCCTCTGCAACTCTCGCAAATAATCTCTCATATATAACAACAGACAGACGTGGGGTAAATATTCATTCTAGGTCAAAGCCTTGTCAGGATTCAACTTATTTTAAATTAAAACAATGCAAAGACTTTGCAAGCTCTACAAGGTGGCTTGTATTCTTCACAACTACTTGTCCAACGGTAAATGGAAAAGAAATGAATTATTTTTTCTTTTTTCTGTTCAAATATAACTATCCAATTGGATTATTCTCTATAGAATTTGGAAAAAAATACTTTTTTATGACTATTCATAGAAGAAACAGTGGTTTGTCTTGAAATCAATAAATTTGAATAATCGTAGTATTTTCTATCTAATCATGTATCCCTTTTCCCCACATGATAACTTGGGATTGGGTAGATATTTTATGGGGCTCTTGTCTAGTTATCATGTAAATGACTTTCTTTACAAATATATCTTGGATTAAACAAAAATTTTAAGTAGCTTCCTACTTCCTCAATATATGATACCAAAACTACATCAATTATTCATTAAAATTGAAGTTAGGTTTATGCGAAAAGTCATGAAAGACATGAATCGAGAAAAGGGTTGTTATAAAATACACCATCATGAAGGATCTATTGATTTTGAACCAATTTACTAACTGAAAATCTAATTCATTTGAAATAATATCAGTCTAGTCGAATAGACATTTTTTTATATGAATAATAGAGCACAGAGAGAATGGATTTTGGGACACTGATAATAGTTTTGTGACCCATCAAACAAGCATAGATCCAATAGAATTTTCTAAAAAACTGTATAAACAAAGAAATATCTAAAATGGAAAGATCATAAGGAACTTGAGAGGTTGGTAAAATGAATTCTTGAATGATGTTCAAGCCACCTGCTTGTAACTCCAAAAAACTATTTGCTTCTAACAATATTAAGCATAAATCTGGGTTTGGTAGCTTAAATACACATCTAAGTGCCTCCACAACCAAAGGAATAGGATTATTTTTGGCTTATAGCATAATTTTTCTCATCTTTGAATCAATTTTTTTTGCATAGAAATAAACAATTACTCGAAAATCAAACAATTCTAGGAGGTATGCAGCATTCGCTAATCTGCTAGACCAAATCTTATCACTATTGTTCTCTTTCATTGACAGATTCACATATCGTTGATACCCATTCAACCACTAAAATATCACATCAATAATCACAAGTGATTAACTGTATCAGTGAAAATAGATTCTTTCCTTCCTCTGGTAGCCATTTCCTCTTTGTACTTTTTATGTCAATCATTAATGTTTTCAATTCCCTTTAAGCATAGATTTATCGATATGATAAAAAATCACCACATGTTACTATTCTATATGTGAAATTTGTTTTAGAGGGCACTCTCAATAAATATCACTTCAAAATAGCAAATTCAGCGTTTATGGGAAGTAGTGGAAATAATTTGCATAGTCTGAACAAGCCACAATTTCGCCCTGGAAACAATAAAAATTCTGACATGATTTTTTGAAAACCTGACATATTTTTTTGGAAAATCATATTACATTTGGAAAGGTTCAGTATTTTTGGTATCTCAGTTATTGTTGATGGTGTTGAATCCATTTCTGCCACCCAAAAAAGAAAAGGAAAAAAATGACTTAAACACTCTAACAATTAAACTTTTTGAGAATTTTTTCACTGGTTTTCAACAAGAAATTCATTATTTGGGTGAAATTGTGGCCTTCATAGACAATGCCGAAATGATTCTCAAAACTATAACACTAGTTTGTAATTTTGTTCTTTTTATGTTTATGTTATCTAATACTATTCTGCGTGTGAAATCTGTCTAACAGGAAACTTTCAATAAATAGAAATTCAAAACAACAAAGCTAACATTTACATGAATGTGACAAGAAGTAGTGGACATAATATAAAAACAAATCTTGAAACTCCAAAACCATTTATTCCATGTAATTCACACTTTTTTGTTGCTTTAATATTATCGATATATAAACCAAATTAATTTTGATTTTTTTCTAATAATGATAGCTAGCCTACAGTCTCTGAATAATAACTGTAAGTTGAGCTGTGTGCAAGGAACACTACAAACAAATCTCTATTACAAAATGAGTTCATACTTTGGTTGGCACCCATTACTATATTGATGTAAGTTTACACGTGGTAGAATTTATCGTTCTCGATTACATGTTGATTCACTCATTCGCCGAAAGAATATTTAAACAAGTTAGTATTGAGTTAATTTCACTATGTCAAAGGAAACAATGCGGAAGGTGTACTTTGCACAATGAAAGCTTTTTTCAGCTGTCCATAATGCTAGTTTGTAATTTTATGCTTTTTCCATTTTCCAAACAAATTTCTATTACAAAATGAGTTCATACTTCGATTGGCACCCATTACTATATTGATGTAATTTTACACGTGGTAGAATCTATTGTTCTCGATTAGATGTGTATTCGCTCATTCGCCGAAAGAATATTGAAACACCTTAGTATTGAGTTAATTTCACTATGTCAAAGGAAAACGATGCGGAAAGTGTACTCCGCACAATGAAAGCTTTTTTCAGTTGTCCATAATGCTATTTTTTAATTTTATGCTTTTTCCATTTGCCATGTGCCTCTTTCACATTTATTATAAGAAATATTATAATTTTATGGGCTTAGTATTCCTTAATTTATGCTTAACATGAATTTTCGGGCTTCGCACAATGGATGAATCATATATATAATAAACTAATAAATAATATTGCTCGACATTTGCTCAATACGATTTTTTTTTATCTCCGCACATTGTATGAATTCACACTTCTGTATTTTGAACAATGTATCAAAAATTCTAAGACATTGTTGATCATCCACATGTGTGGAATGAAAATATGTGGAGAAAATTGAAGTGTAATTTCATTCCATTGTATGCAACAATGAAGTGAAAATGCGACAATAACAACAATTACCCAAAATGATTGTCAAAACAAATAATTTTCAAATTACAATAAAACACAAAACTGGAATTTTTTGCACAATGTCAAGGTATGAATAATGACATTTGTCCATTTAATATTGATTATTATCTTGCAATATTAAATTAAGTGTCTTTTTTAATAATGTGAAACAATGTTTCAAATGAAACTTTATTATGTATACATTAAATATTTAAAACTATAAGCACAAACTTAGTATCCAAATAAAACAGAGACAAGCCTTCTCTGCATAATGAAAACTTGCACAATGAAACAGGTTGCCACAATTATGGTTCTCAATTTGCTAGATCAAGGCATCCTTACATGCATTCAAAAATTACTGAATTTTCTTTCATAATAATATTAATAATTACTCTTTTTTCAATTAATAAAATTTATTATTAAATAAATTTGATTTTCCATAAAGTTAAATTAACTTAATTTATATTTATGATTTTTAGGTTTATAGTTTTGTAATGAAAGTTTTCTTTGTGAAAAGGAAACTTTGTCCGCACAATATAAGCTTTAATGTGAACCCCGCACAGTGAAATTTACATCTAGCATGAGTTCTTTAAATTCTTATTTTCTTTAAGAAAATAAAATGTACATGTGTATAAATAAATTACTTACAAAAAATAATTTATCATTGACTATTGCAAAATGAAATATGGAGTTTTTGCAGAATTCTTTCAAAAATAAAACCCATAGTTTACTGTAGTATTACTATTATTGTTATTATTATTATTATTATATCTTGCTTCAACTTGAGAAAAATATTTTTTTGTGTTATAAGTCATTGTTGTTTTTTATAAATTGATAAAAAAAATTATTAAACAAATATGATTTATTCATAGTGAAAGTTTCATTGTCTGGAGCTTTGCCTCTGGGAAAGAAGCTTACTCAACATAATGAAAACTTTCAATGTAATCCCCAAAAAATGAAATAAATGCACAAGGAAGCTCTGAACAATGAAACATTGATCCCTACAACTATGTCTTTTGTACATCCATTCATAAGTAAAGAGAACCGAAATGGAGTAATTAATGTTTGTGCTTGAGAAGCATTGAAAAGTAACCAACATAGCTATAGTAATTATAATTGTATTCATATTCAAATGTTAATCACTATAGCTATGATTACAATAAACATTGCAAATGGAATAGATATTTGAGAACCAAAAATTTCACTAAACATTCATTTTCATTGTAAAGAGAACTGGAACAGAGTACTAATCAATCTGTATGCTTGACAAGTCTTGAATAGTAACCAACACGGTTACAGTAACAATAATTGTATTCAGACTCAAATTTTAATCACTATAGTTATGATTAAAATAAACAATAGAAATGGAATAGATATTTGATAACTATAACTTTTGCTAAACATTCATTTTCATTGTCATCAATTACAGTCCATTATATAGAATATAAAATATCAAAAGCACAGACTCATAAAATTATGCTCAATAAATGTTCTCGAAGAAAAGTACATAATATATAGCTATACAAGTTCATATGAAAAACATTGCCTAAGAATTCTTGATATAATTGGTAAATAGTTTCGGTATTAGGACAAATTAAACAGAAATCCATTTTAATTATCATGAATTACAGAACATTTGATAATATATAAAATCTCAAAGAAAATACTAGAAAAGGCATGTTCAACTAATGTTTGTTTGCACAATTTCCAAAAATTCAAACCTATACAACATCCCATGAAAAAGATTATCTTAGAATTCTTTACATAATTGGTAAATAGACTGAGTATTAGAAGACACAGTAATCAGAATTGAAACAAGGATTGACTACAAACTCATGGTCCAAAAAATTGTAATTTTTTCTTAAATAAATTATCAAAATCCTAATACTTAAATCACAAAAGTAAATGCAATCATCTCAATGGGGACTAGGGTTGGTCTATCGTGGATCGTAATCTCTAAAATGCACCTCCAACAACAATTAAGAAACAATATTCTATAATTAGATTATTTCATGTTACATACCCAAAAAACTTCAATAAATAAATACTATAAATAGAAAAATGAATGTTGCAATATATTAAAACACTTACAATATGCAAAATCATAGCCTGAAATTGTTTGGTTGTTAGTTGTCTTTCGCAATCATGATTTGTCCAAGGGATTCCTTCACTTAAGCTTTATTGAAATCTTTCATTGGAGCAACAGTGGTGTCATATTTAACATGTTCATTTAATATGTCCTCTTCAATATCTCTAGCATATTCTTACAATTGTGAAGCCAAGACAGACTACTCTTCGTTAACATTAACAAAAGTAATTATCCATTTACTAATTTCCTCTGCACCAAAATCAATTATATCACTGAACTTTGTTGCATGTGATTGTTTTACCTTGTCCATTTCATCCATTAGCCTCTCTTTTGAAATTAAACTAGATTCATATTTAATGCACGGATTGTTCAAGTCCAGAAAAATCATTACTGCCTTGACATATGCACCAACTCTTCTATTTTCTATGCTTCCACATTCATAAATAACATTCTCTAATGTTTTGATTTTCTTCGACCATGTAGTTTTGATCTGCGTCATCCGATAAACATCTAGAAGTCCTTGTTTCACTTTCAATAGATCAAACAATAAATAAATTTTGTGACTAAAAGTCAGCCTAGTGATTGTCTACAAATTCCATGTCTCCCTTGAGCTCACTTTTGACCCACTCAACAAATGACTAAGTTCTCTGCATCAAATGTCGCAGACCAAAAGTTGCTTTCCATGTAGATTCAATAACTCATAATAATTCAAATATATTACTAATAAAATACAATTTCATTTCATTAAGAATATTGACATGTTTACCAAATGTATGAGATGTTTCGGGAGTAGAAATTTTCAATGGCGATCTACATATTGCTAGTGGAGTTCTCAACAAATGACCCAAGATTAGAGCATATTATATCTATTTGATTCTTTGCTTCAGCTTCATATTTTCTACTAATTGTTAGCTAATAGACTCTGCAAGCACATCACCAGTAGCTTGATGCAATTTCATGAGCCTTGGCGTTGCAACCCCAGACATATCAACATTCACTTATGCTTTATCAATAACATTTTTGTTTCAAACTTGTACCCTTTCAATCCTCAATATTTTACTACCCCTGGCATAATTTTCATATTGCAATGTCACAGGGTGTTCATCGAAAGTAATGACCTCTTCGGCAATCTGTTCCATCATTTTATGATTTTATTGCAATAAATTACTAACCCAATCAGGTAGCATAGCGGTATCAACTTCCATGTTTGTATCCACTTCAATGCTCCATATTTTACATGGACTCTTGGATCTAGATAATTTAGCCTATGCAATCTTTATAGAGTTTCTCTACGAAGAGGATATTCATCATCTTTTCCATCTAATAGCCCACCACGAACCAGTTTTTCACATGCAGTAGTTTTTTTTTCCTTATTTGACTAGTAGATGAAATTGGTTCAATTCTGCATGTGCAAGATTGAGATTGTCCCATAGGTAATGTGCCTCTTTGCTTGTATCTTCCTCCTGTGTCGATGATATGTTTTTCATTGATCTCTTCAGTCCCTATTTTTTTGGTGCACTGTGACTTTCCAAGCTCTGCTCTTTGGTTCTTGGAAACAAGTGCCCATACCTAATAGACTCTAGGTGTTCCACGAAAAACAAAATTGTATCAAATCCTTTAATAGATTCGGCTTCCCCTAAGTTAAAAATATCTAAAGAGTTTGAAAGATCAGTAGTGTGAATCATATTCTTCACAATGAATTTTCCAACAGTAAATAGAAAATAAAAAAATTGTTTTTTCAATTATGATCAAATGTAACTAGCCAATAGTGATATTACTTGCAGACGTCAGCAACAAAATAAATAACTAGAACAAAATTTGGAAATATCAATGGCCAGTTCGAATTACGGTATTTCTTTCTCTTTCCTCATCCTCCCAGTTTCCAGATAGGAAATATTGACCCTCTGCAAATATTCAAGGAGGCTCGTGTCCAGTTATCATGAAATATACTTGCTTCACAAACACATCTTAAATCAAACAAAAATTTAAAGAAGTTGCATGATTCCACAATATAGGTTACCATAACCGCATTAGTTCCTTGCAAAAAATGAATTTAGGATTATAGTGTAAATCATTAAACACATGGATTGACACGAGGTTTCTTATCAAATACACCACCATAAAGAATCTATTTCTCTTGGATACTATAACTAACTGAAAATATGATTCATTGGAAATGACATCAGCCCAGTCGAAAATACAATTATTTTTCTATGACTGATAAAGCACATAGAAAATGCATTTTGGAACATGTGTTGTAATTTCACGACCCATCATGTGGGAAAAGAGCCAATAGAAGTCCCTAAACAATTTTCTAAACAAAGAAATATATAGAGGAGAAAGATCAGAAGCAACCTCAGAATTTGGGGAAATGAATTCTTGAATGATGTCAATCACGCTTTAAGATCAGAAGCAACCTCAAAATTTGGGGAAATGAATTCTTGAATGATGTCAATCACGCTTGCTTCTGGCTTCAGGAATTTACCTACATCAAACAATTTTAAACAGTTCTTTGATCTAGTATCTTGAGTAATCATCTGAATTCCTTAGGATTCAGAGAAAACTTCGTCGCTCCTAGCATAATTGTTATTGTTCTTGAATCAAAATTGTTTGCATAGAGATAAACAATTTCTCTGAAATCAAATACTTCTAGAACACATCCATATTTCGTTAATCCGCTACTCCAAAGCTTGTTTTTTTTCTCTTCTTGGAATATTAACATACCACTCATACGTATTCAACTAGTCAAAGTTCTCATTGACATGAGCAAGTCATTTAATCGTATCACTACAAATATCTTCGTTCCTTATTCTACCCCACATTTTCGCTTTACACTAAAAAATAATCTATCAATGAATAACATTCTCAAATTTTGTTTGACTTTAAAATTATTCGTTCTCTTCATAATCACCAGTTGTTACTATTACTCGTGTGAAAATTGTTACACACAACACTTTGAATAAATATAAATTAAATATATTGAAGCCAACATTTACAAAAAGTAATGGAAATCAATTCCAAAATTCGAAAATCATCCTATCCATTTACTATGCTCTTTGAACTTGATTCAAGATCATTGATATATGTGTCATAAGAATGAGAAATTTATGACATCAAATAAAAATAAATTACCTATTATCATGAAAATTAGCTAAGAAATTGTCAATAATAGTTGCCCAATAGTAAATTGCGCAAGGAAATTCACAAATAAATATTTTGTAGAGACATGTTCAGCTACCTTCTACGACGAATCGACTTGATAGTTGATCCTTGCCACTCTATAAAATTGAACCAAAATTGATTTATGAATAACTTGACATGCGGTTTTGAACACTATGGTGCAAACCTAACTGTTAAAATGCACTCAACCCAGTTGGAAGGAGTCACATATATTCCCTCACATGTTTCTTCCACGTACCTACCTCCTGCACAATACTAAACCAAAATATTTGAACATAGACAAAGATTGGCTCATATCATAATATGAAATATTGGACAAAAAACTATCACAATACACTAAAGTATTCTCGAACTAATGCCACCAACCATGAATTAATAGTTTATGTCAGTAGCTTTATCTTCACTGGGTTTCCATGAAATAATATTTCATGACAATATATTTGTGCTCACTACCTTTAAGTTAGTTGATTTTAATAATAGAAATTCTAAACTCATTCATGGGAAATCTCAAAAATTTCAATGCAAAGAGAAATAAACATTACAATTCATTTGAAAAAAAGAAGAAAACCATTGACCTCAAGGGAGTTGCATAAGTCAAGCAATAGTAACTCTCTTTCAAGATACTTTGTACCTTCACACATGTTATTCCAATTTATTAATCTTTGAAAAAAATATGAAATAATAGGAAATACTAGACAAAACAATTGTTTCCATACACAAAAGTATTCCTCGACTAACGCCACCAATGATGAATTAATAGGTTATGCCAGAGTTGGGATTGCATAAAATCACATCTCAATTTCCAATTAAGGTATCATCTTTGGAAATAACATTTTATGTAAAGCAACATAAGATCCAACAATAATCCTATGTTTTTAACGCATTCTACAAAGAGAAAACGGTTCACACTATGTTATTTCAAATACTTAGTCGAACATTATAAGAATTGATCATGAACATATAATAAATAAAAGAACATATGAACAACAGAACATATTGTCAATGATAATTAGGAATAGAAAATTGTCCAAGGTGAATCTGTTTAAAAGCTAGGAGTATTATGAGAATTTTTGAATTTCCGCACTACCATCCACCAACTACGAATTAGTAGTTTATTCCTATATATTTATGTTCAATCCATTCATCTCGAACCTGCACTAGCTATCAATAACAAGTAACGTAACACTACATTTCTCTGAAACTATCTCTCGATGCCCTTATGTTCAAAAATTTGTACTTTTCATACAATAATTAGAGACACCATTCAGACACTATTTAAGCCTAGAATGTGATTTTATGCAACCTTAACTTCATAGATAACAGTTTATGTTAAGCGAAAAAATCTCAGACAATAATCCCAACTGTTGAAATTTGCAACAAGAAATAGTGAAATTGGCATCCAGAAACAACATCCAAAAAATGGCATCCTGAAATGGCTACCATGGATGCTTTTGATTTGATTATTTCTTAATTAAATTAGAAGAAATGTGTGTCAAATTTATTTATCCCTTAGATAAATTGGACAATAAATTGTAATCTTATATCATAATCACTTGTAATAGTTAACTGAGTGTGATAGACTCATAGACTCAGTTAGCTCATGAAATTCGAGTTGAGGGTGGTTGGTGAGGCATGTAGAGTGATTCTATTTGTTTTAGAGTCCAAGTTTTAGTTGGAGTATTAGTTTAATGCATGAGAAATCAATTAACTCAATTAAGTGAGTTAAAATCAGTTTAACTAGTTGTAACTGATTGTTGCACTAGTGAGAGATCAAGTGAATTAAATTAGATTTAATTCACATGTAGTAATTGGTTAAAAGACTAATAATTTACTATAAATAGTTGCATTCATGTCAGTTCTGATGAAGACCCAATTGAGATAGAGGTTAAAGGGAATTTATCTATTAGTTGTATTTGTAGAAAATTTCCCGGGCGCAATTATATACACCATAGGATGCCCATGATGTATTGCACAGTCAAGGAAGGCTAATTATCCTATTTAATAGGGATTAATTGCATAGGGATTGCGTCATCAAGGCAGGCTGAGAAAAGGAAGAAAATTGGCTAAGTGTTGGTTGATTTTGTCCAGATCAATGTGAGACAATTGGTAGAGTGTATGAGGTTATGTTGAGAAAAAATGCATTATATTGTTTCATGATTCCTCGGTTCATTATAAAATAGAGATAGAGGGGTTTTGAGTAGCAAGATTTCCCCAAAAAAATATCTTGTGTTGTGGATTGATTTGTTTTCTCTTACTTGGTGTGATTGTGTGATCATGTTTAATTTCCGCAGATTAATTGTAGAAGGATTCAGTATATTTCTCTAGTGTACTGGATGATCAGATTAAATCCATTGGTATATGTATTTTTTGTATAATTTATACATAGTATTAGAGCATCGGGAATCATTATAGTGGAGAATAAATTGAGTTTGTGTTGAACAACATTCAAATTTGAAAAAATATTCTTTGGTGCGATAGGCAGATCAAGATGGCTTTCAATGGATTAAGATTGGAATATGCACTTGAGGGAATTTCTAATTATATTGCATGGAAAGATAGAATGGAGGCAGTTCTAGAGGACAATGGGTTGAAATAATTAATTGATAATGATATTCCCAAACCTGCAGTAGCAGACGCCACTCTTCTTAATGCTTGGAAAAAGAAGGTAGCAAGGGCGAGGAGGATCTTATTATAGGGATTTTGATATCACATTTTCTAGAGTCTCCATGGAAATGCAACTCCATATGCAATGTGGAAGGCCTTGACAGATCTATTTCAAAACAACGGTGACCAAAGGAAGTTGGCTTTGAAGGACAAGCTCAGGAAAATCAAGAAGGAGGAGGGCGAGACGATACCAACATACTTGGAGAAGTTCACTCAATGTCAAGATGAGCTTGGAAGTGTTGGTGTGACCATAGCAGATGATGAATTGGTTAGCCTAGCACTTGTAGGTCTTCCCAAGAGCTAGCATAGTTACCAGGATGCAATGAATGGGAGGGAGAAGTTACTAGATTGGGAGCGACTTTGGTCGGATTTGGTACAAGAAGAATTTAGGAAGAATACCAGAGACGGATCCTCATCCGAGACTAATGAAGAGGAAGATTGTGCCTTAGCCGGTAAGGAAAAGAAGGCCAAGGGAAATAAATTCCAAGGCGAAGCGGGCAATAAATACTTGTCCAATATCATATGTTTTCACTATCACAAGCATGGGCACTATGCTACAAATTTTCCACAGAATAAGTCAAGCAAGAAGGAGCCTGTAGATGCAGTGGGTGAAGCATTGGCTTCATAGTTAGAGCTTTATTTTACTCTCATTACATGCATGGCCAACATTATAATGGGATGCATGTGGTATTTAGACAACGGTGCCTCATTCCATATGACGGGGAATAGAGATATATTCAGTGACTTGGAGGAGAAGGACCTCCAGGAGAACATAGAGTTTGGAAATGACAAGAGGTATAGCATGACCAACATAGGTACAGTTACCTTTCATAGTGATAATGGCTCTCATCTCATACTAGCAGATGTTTTGTATGTTCCAGGACTAAGGAAGAATCTTGTCTCCATAGCGGTATTGGAAGACCATGGTTATGAAGTGATGTTTAGAAAATGAAATATGTTCCTTAATCACATATTCATGGGACAGGTGAAGCGGATTGGTTCAAGATTCAAGACCCTATATGCTCTCGAGGTTGAGGATGCATGCAAGGCTTTGAGGAGAAAAGAAGTGGTTAATGACTTGGTGGTTGAGAGGGAGCAATTATCTCTCAACATGTCGCCTCAGAAGCAGTCTTAGAAGGTTGTCGAGCAGCCACAATTGGAGAAGCAGAGAGGAGACTGAGTGGAAGAGTCCACTCAAGAAGAGACCTCCAGGAGGGGGAAATTTCAAGTCATATGGGCAGAGGGAGTACATGCAACTATACCTCCAAGTGTGAGGTGGGGTAATGTGCATAATTAATTCCAAGAATAAATTTGGGCAGGGTTCATTGAAATGGTGTATCTCATGGATTGAACATGGCTACGAGGAGCCCACAGTACAATAGTAGTAGGAAGGATCAATTATATTGATGCATTCATATGTCAGGAGGATAGAAATCAGAGTGACAGGTGGCAGATACTAAAGAGCAGATTAGAGTTGGCAGCAGTGCAGAGTGCATGGATGCAGATGTCAGCAGCGCAGAGAGTCCAGTAGACATGTGTAGTAGGATCCAGCAGTCTAAAGACTCTAATGAAAAATCCATTATACTGATTCATTTGTTTAGAGGCCATTCAGTTTCAAAAAATTTGCATGTAGAACATTCCAAAGGTACTAGATTGAGACAAATTGATTCCTTTCTTGTTGGGAGGGAGTGTTGAAATTTGCAACAAGAAACAATGAAATTGGCATCTAGAAACAACATCCAGAAAATGGCATCCAGAAATGGCTACCATGAAGGCTTTTGATTTAATTATTTCTTAATAAAATTAGAAGAAATGTGTGTCAAATTTATTTATCTCTTAAATCAATTGGACAATAAATTTTAATCTTTTCTCATAATCACTTGTAATAGTTAACTGAGTGTGATAGACTCAGTTAGCTCATGAAATTCGATTTGAGGGTGGTTGGTGAGGAATGTAGATTGATTCTATTTGTTTTAGAGTCCAAGTTGCAGTTAGTGTATTAGTTTAATGCATGATAAATTAGTTAACTAAATTAAGTGAGTTAAAATCAGTTTAACTAGTTGTAACTGATTGTTTGACTAGTGAGAGATCAAGTGAATTAAATCAGATTTAATTCACATGCAGTGATCTATCAAGTGACTGATGATTTAAAATTAATAGTTTCATGCATGTTAGTTCTAATGAAGCCCCAATTGAGATAGAGGTTAAAGGTAAGTTATTTATCAGTCATATTTGTAGCAAATTACCAGGGTGCAATAATATACACCATAGGATTCCCATGATGTATTGCATAGTCAAGGAAGGCTAATTATCCTACTTAATAGGGATTAATTGCCTAGGGATTGAGTAAGAAAGGAACGCTGAGCAGAGGCATGAAATTTGGATAAGTATTGGTCAATGTTTTCTGGATCAGTGTGAGGCAATTGGTAGAGTGTATGAGGTTGTGGTGAGCACAAATGCATTGTATTGTTTCATGATTCCTTGGTTCATTATATAATAGAGATAGAGTTGTTTTGAGTAGCAAGCTTTCCCCAGAAAAATGTCTTGTGTTGTGGATTGATTTTCTTTCTCTTACTTGGTGTGATTATGCGACCGTGTTTAATTTCCTCAAATTAATTGTAGAAGGATTCAATATCTTGCTCTAGTATAGTGCATGATCATATTGAATCCAATGGTATACATATTTTTTATATAATTTCTACACCAAATTTCAAACGCAATTTGAAAATAGAAAATGTTACATGCTCCATTATTCAAAATAAGTAGTTGATTAGTAAACGCTCCAATTGATAAGAGAAAATTTGTTATTTGTATCACTACAAATAGCTTCTTTCTTTTCTCCACTAATGATTTCAAATTCTTGTTGACTTGTTTCCCTAGAAGTCACCACATATTACTATTTTGTGTTTGACACATGTCACAAAATATTTGATGCTTGCTGAATCATTTCCCTAGAAGTCACCACCTGTTACTATTTTGTGTCTAACACATGTCACAAAATCTCTGTATTGGAGATAAAGCTTACATCCATATTCTTTTATCATCCCAATGTCTATCCCTTGATTAATTAAAAACACTGCTACCGATAAATATCGGTCCTCCTCGGCATGTATTATGTTATTTCTCTTCCTAATGATGCTAGAACTTATGAAATTGCATTAATATTGATTCAATAGTAGTAATGTTCCTCACACGCACTAAAAATTAACTGAATATTTGATAAATAGTATTTTATTCAAAAATGTAAAAATTCAGAATGGATGTGCGGAAGAAATTTGCGGATGGGAAATTTATGTTCAATACCAACACATTGCGGACAAAAGTTCATGTTACACTATGAATTAAAGTTTATATTCCTTGCTCCACACACTCATTTTCCTGCATAAAACTAAATTTTCACACACATTAAAAGAAAATGCTTAGTTTAATATTGCATAGTAATAATAAGAATTTAATCCACAAATTTGAAATAAAAAATGCACGTAGTATTCGGAAATATTACTCAAAGAGAAAACGTTACACATTCTACTATTCAAAATACATAATCAATTAGCCAAAGTTCCTATAGATATAATAAAATGAGTTATTTGAATCACTACAAATATAAATTTTCCTCACTATACTAGCCATTTCAAATGCTTGTTGACCCATTTCCCTAGAGATCACCACCTACTACTACTTTGCGTCTGACACATGTTATGAAATATTTGTATCAAAGATAAAGCTACCATCCATATTTTTTTATCGTCCTGATTCCTGTCCTCTAATTAATAGAAAACACCATTGTAGGCAGATATCAGTCCTTTCAGCATTCAATTCACATACTGTGCACATGTGCATTGTAATGTTCCAAATTTTGCAATAAAGTATTTGGAACATTAATCTTAATTTTATTTTAATAAAAGGAATAAAATGGGTGAGGGAACCCATGTAGCATCTAAATAAACACTCCTATGGTGCAAAAATTCACTTAAGTGGCTTAAGATAGCAGTCCCAACTGTGAAAAGGGCCAAAGGCAAGTGAGCTATACCATGGTTGACCAAAGTCAACAACGTACCCTAAGAGGGGAAGCTTGCACAAGAAGATTGCGTAGTTGGAGTGGAGGGAAAATTTGAAATGGGAGAAACCCTAATGTGAGTGGGGTCCATGGCAAGGAAGCATGCCTTGTATAAAAGATGAAGGAGAGCTATTGTGGATATCATTCTTGGAGATAGAATTCGAAGTTGAAGCTCTCTTCAACTTGATGTTGTTTAGCACAAGTGGGATTCCTGTTTAGGAATGCCCTTCTCTTCCATGGGAGGCCATGGAGATATTGTTCTTCATCTTCCTCACATCATGGCTTGAGGCCAAAGTAGTCATTTTCAGCTACTGCGTTATTCTTGCAGCAAGAGAACGCTGGAGTTGCTGGTGTTGCAGTGAGGGACAATCACCATCTCACTTCCGAAGTTGTTCTGTAGAAGAGAAGCCATCTCTTCCTCTAGGAGATCATCAAAGGAGATTCCGGAGCCTTTTATTGCAGATCTTGGCATTGGGCCATTGTTACTTCTCATGTCCAGCGCAGTCCCTTTCTCCTACAGTGTTATTTTCTGAGAGGGTTTGCACGAGTTCATTTGGTGCACTAGTGAGTGCAGTTTTCAGTAAGGGGATCAGCCCCTTCCCTTTTGAGTACATTGGAGGAGGTTTGCACATCCATTGCAACATTTCCCATCCTCTCCAATTTTGTATTATATTTGAGCTGCAGTAGCTACCCAGCTACTCCGGCATTTTCCAGTTTTATGTATTTTAGCCAATCCCTTGGAGGATTGTTATAATAATGTTTTCTGGGGTTGAGATCTTGCTCCTCCATATTTATTTGATCTCTTATTGCTGTATCATCACATGTATATCATATTTCAGTCATTTTCCCCTCTAGACTGCACAGTTATAGAGTAACTGGATCATGTAGCAGTGTATTTCCTTCATTGCATGTATGCCTTCCTTTGAGGCTGATTTATACTCACCTTGAGAGGTCTTTTCCTCAAGGATTTTATATAAAATTTGCTGCTACACTTTCTATATCAGATTTTTACTCTTCTTGTATTATGTAAGACATTATTTCACTGTTGCTACTTGTTGAAGTTTTAATGCTGCTGAAGGATTTCTCATTGAGCATTATTTCAGTGCACATGTTGGTGGGAGATCTGAATAACCCCCTTAGGGTTGTTTCTTTGGGCTTATATTCTACAGGGAGTTTTTATCAGATGTATTCCAAGGCATCCCAACATTGAATTTCCTCATTTTCACATGGGCTTCCTTATACAACATCCTCATGGACAGTTGGTGCAGAAATTCCTTGAAGGGAATTATTAGTTCTTGAAAAGTTCTATTGGCAGAGTCTGCTAGTGGGCCAGGTAGCCTCTGGATCACATCCTTCCTTGTGAAGGTGACATATCCAGTAAATTCCCCTGCATTCAATCTCTGAAATAGTTTAGTGTTGATTGTTAATACTCCCAGAGTGGAAAAATAGGAATATCTCAAGATATTCCCGGCATTGTAGAAATTTCCCCATTTGGGACATTACAGTGGTATCAGAGCTTCGAACTTGGCTCAGCCTGTGAAGTTTGAATTCCATATAAATAAGAGGTCAAGAATGATGCAGAGGATGAGATTAATCTCATCAGTTTTGGGTCTAGCAACAACCTCTCTAAGGAGGTTGAGGAGATAGAAGAAGGAGAAGGGGAAGGACCATGCACTTCCTATTCTCATAGAGGAGCATAGCAGAAGCATGGAGAACACTTGGAATTTGAATTCTAAGTGAGTTTCTTGCTGAATATGGATCAAACCCTAGAGTCTTCCAAGAGACTCTATCTTTTCACACTTGTTCAGTAGGAAGAGGAAAGGGCTTGGTGGTTCAGCCATGGGAGGCATGCAAGGGTTTCTACTCTTGCTAATTTTTCTCAGATCTTGATCAGAATATTTGGCCAAAGGAGGGAGGAGCCCTCACCATTAGAGGCACATGCCAGCATTGTTACATTCATGGAGGAGCAGCCTCCACCTTCAGCTATTGAGGTAGCCAGCACACTTGAGAAAGAGACTCTTGCAGCAAGATTATTCCAAATCTCTCCAAGGTATGCATGAGTTTGCATCTATCATGGATGAATGTACATTATTTCATGCTGATTGTCTTGAGGAGGGTACTTTCACTGCACTGTGCTATTATTCTCAGACACCCTTTATGATTCATGCATCACACATGAGGTTGGGGTTTGAGACATGGACCATGAAGGAGATTGCATTTCAATGTCCCATGAAATGCAAAAGAATAAATCTGTTTTTGGGGCAATGGTAGCTCTTGTGAGAGAGGTACCAAATGGCAGGATACTTACACCAAAGAGCAGAGCTTTATGGATGGAGTGTGCCCAGCGGAAATGTGGAGGACCCATAACCCACAACTCACAGGATCATTCCACAATTGTTGCTATTGATGGACAAGGAGGAGAGTATGGGCGCATCATGATGGGGTGGAATTTATCTTACCACTCATTATGTTCCCATTTCATATTGAGAATGGTGGAAGTATAGGGGAGCAACAAACATTCTTGTTGCTCAGATTTTGTTTTCATGTTGTAGGAGCAAGAGGAGGCACTAACATAGTGCAAGAGGATTGCTCTTTGATCTTGGATTCCAAGTACCACCTTCTTCATTGGAGGGGCTCTACCTTTGCAGCAACATGATGGGAGAAGTCTTTGGAAATATTCATGTCAAAGAGGGGAGCTTTGAGTTGACAGTGGCCCTACTCCAAAGGCCAGCAGCGCTATCAATTGAGAGCTTGGCCTACTTGTTGGAGTGTTCTCAAAGCCACTTCAAAAGTGATATACTTTGGAGGCATGTAGATGATGAGCATGAAGGAGTAATGGAGGGAAGCATTCCTCACTACATTTTGATTTTCTTTGCTTGGTTGCACAAGCACAAGAAGAGGGATCTACATGCAATGTTTATGGGTTCTTCTTTCATGCATTCTCATGCATATTCTTCATTGATAGAGGAGTCCACTTGGGAGGGCTTTCTAATGGATGTATATCAGCATTTGGCTAGATGCATAGCCCCAGAAATGATGATATGGTTGGCACAACCACTCCCCTACTATGTTGCAGTAAGGGGGATTTTTCACTTGAGCCATTTAAGCTCAAAGGCCAAAGTACATGATGAGGGAGGTAACTTTTGTGACATGCCTTATACTCTCTTATCTTTATGAGCAGCATATCAGATCAAGAGGGATCCTTCCTTCTTGTACATTGTGTTTTTTTGTACTTATGGTTCATTGCAACAAAATGATGGCTATTTCAGCAGTGGGTTGTGGGGGAAGCCACATAGTTTTGGTGTGCACCTTTGGCACCAAATTTTGTTTTCATGATCACATCTTGCAGGATGAATGTGGCTGCAAAGACACTAGTTATTTTCTATTTTGATGCAGGCCAGGAGTGCACTGCACAAGTTCCCTTAGTGGAACAATGATCCACTTTCTGGTTGTCATGAGACAACTTGCTTCTATTGATTCTTGCTTCCATGCATTGCAGATTTTTATTGGTTCATGGGGAGCTTGTTTGGAGAGTGGGATATGAATTGATGATGCCCATTGGGAGTATTATTCTCCATACTTTTCATGTTGTATGTTTCAGGAGAAGCAATGGGTAGCCCATGATTTCCAAGCTTCATCTCTTTCCTTCATGTGGGAGGAGTTATTTGGAGAGTTCAAAATTTTGGAGGAGGCATTTCATGGTTTGTATGATTGATGGGGTGGCTTGGGTCTCTCATGAAGGCCATTTATTTCAGCCATATATCAGCAGCAGCCCCATATGTATCATGAGGAGGGAGAGACTCATTGGGTGGATGTGCCCTTTGGGAGAGAAGACCTCCATTTCTTTTGCAGCACATGCTCCAAGAGGAGTATGAGAGATGATATGGTCATCGTTTTCAGCCATGTGTTCTTCCATGAGGTGAACCATATGATTTTTGGATACCATATGTTGATAAATTCCAACTCATCACATATGAGATGATTTGGGCCAGCTTGATTTGCAGCGTTGGAGGAGCAGTCCTTTGGGGATCTAGACTTCATCTTGCCTCTTGAGGACAACAGTATTGTAGCCCAAGTTCAGATTTCACTCCACATTCATAAAAAGTAGAGAAGAAGACATCATGGGGTAGGCTATGAAGATTACCAAGTTCAGAAATCCATCCCACCTATTTCTCATGAGCACAAGGTGGAGGAGTACTTTCAGGAGTTGCCTAGTTGGAGGGTGACTCATTTTGCTTGATCGCTTGAGGTTGGAGGATATACAAGAGGATATTTTAGACTCCATGCCTTGAGTGGAGGAATTTTTGCATTTCATCCTTTCTCTTTCTTGAGGACAAGCAAGTTTTGGGAGGGGAGGACTGTAATGTTCCAAATTTTACAATAAAGTATTTGGAACATTAATCTTACTTTTATTTTAATAAAAGGAATAAAATGGGTGATGGAACCCATGTAGAATCTAAATAAACACTCCTATGGTGCAAAAATTCACTTAAGTGGCTTAAGATAGCAGCCCCAAGTGTGAAAAGGACCAAAGGCAAGTGAGCTAGACCATGTTTGACCAAAGTCAACAACGTACCCTAAGAGGGGAAGCTTGCACAAGAAGATTGCGTAGTTGGAGTGGAGGGAAAATTTGAAATGGGAGAAACCCTAATGTGAGTGGGGTCCATGGCAAGGAAGCATGCCTTGTATAAAAGATGAAGGAGAGCTATTGTGGAGATCATTCTTGGAGATAGAATTTGAAGTTGAAGCTCTCTTCAACTTGATGTTGTTTAGCACAAGTGGGATTCCTGTTTAGGAATGCCCTTCTCTTCCATGGGAGGCCATGGAGAGATTTTTCTTCATCTTCCTCACATCATGGCTTGAGGCCAAAGTAGTCATTTTCAGCTACTGCGTTATTCTTGCAGCAAGAGAACGCTGGAGTTGCTGGTGTTGCAGTGAGGGACCATCACCATCTCACTTAGGGTTACTGTGAGAAAATATTCTCTTCCTCTAGGAGATCAAGAGGGGGGGGGGCATGTTACTTCTCATGTCCAGCGCAGTCCCTTTCTCCTACAGTGTTATTTTCTGAGAGGGTTTGCACGAGTTCATTTGGTGCACTAGTGAGTGCAGTTTTCAGTAAGGGGATCAGCCCCTTCCCTTTTGAGTACATTGGAGGAGGTTTGCACATCCATTGCAACATTTCCCATCCTCTCCAATTTTGTATTATATTTGAGCTGCAGTAGCTACCCAGCTACTCCGGCATTTTCCAGTTTTATGTATTTTAGCCAATCCCTTGGAGGATTGTTGTAATAATTTTTTCTGGGGTTGAGATCTTGCTCCCCCGTCTTTATTTGAGCTCTTACTTCTGTATCATCACATGTATATCATATTTCAATCATTTTCCCCTATAGACTGCACATTTATAGAGTAGTTGGATCATGTAGCAGTGTATTTCCTTCGTTGCATGTATACCTTCCTTTGAGGCTAATTTGTACTCACCTTGAGAGGTATTTTCCTCAAGGATTTTATATAACATTTGTTGCTACACTTTCTATATCAGATTTTTACTCTTCTTGTATTATGTGAGACATTAATTCACTGCTGCTACTTGTTGAAGTTTTAATGCTGCTGAAGGATTTCTCATTGAGCATTATTTCAGTGCACATGTTGGTGGGAGATCTGAATAACCCCCTTAGCGTTATTTCTTTGGGCTTATATTCTGCAGGGAGTTTGTATCAAATTTATTCCAAGGCATCCCGGAATTTTATTGTCTTCTTTTCACATGGGCTTCCTTATACAGAGTCCTCATGGACAACTGGTGCGGAAATTCCTTGAAGGGAATTATTAGCTCTTGACAAGTTCTATTGGCAGAGTCTGCTTGTGGGCCGAGTAGCCTCTGGATCACATCCTTCCTTGTGAAGGTGACATATCTAGTAAATTCCCCTGCAATCAATCTTTGAAATAGTTTAGTGTTGATTGTTAATACTCCCGGAGTGGAAAAATAGGAATATCTCAAGATATTCCCAGCATTGTAGAAATTTACCCAATTGGGACATTACATGCATGTCTTCATTCAATGTACCAATGTGCAGATGAAACAAGAGAGCCGCAAAATGTATCAACATTTCTTTCCTTGTTCTACACATCCATTCTCTCGCACAACACTACTTGTTCACAAGCATTAAAAAGACAGTTAATTTTATATTTCATAATAATAATGAGTATTTAATCCACAAAATATTTGTTACTTCTATTTTCCAAATTGTTCTTTCTATTTGTTCCTATTACATTCATGATTAAATTTATGTTCTTAGTTAAACTAATTTTTCTTCTACGGAATAAATTTACCTTTGCACCCATGTTCTCCTGCACATACTCTATCCTCTGCACATTCTTCATTCCACACAGATTCATAGCTCTATGCAGCTTCTCTCCCACACAAATAAATTTGTAAAAGTTTTAAATGGAAAAGAGTTTAAAATTAATTTTGTCTCTACGGAATAAAGCTAACTTTGCACCTCCAATCTCCCACTACCCCATCCTTCAGAAAAATTCACAGCTCTATGCAACTACTCTCTTGCATAGGTGTGTCTGTAAAGTTTTAAATGGAAAATATCTTAAAAGAAGCATCCCCCTCCCTCGTAAAGGGCCTACTCAGAGAATTTTTTCAGTTTCAGTTTCAAAGCACTCACTTACGCAATGGCCACTCACAAAATGAAATCTTGAAGACCCAGATTCGTTATTTGTAGTTTACAAACCACTCTTTCTAGTTGTGACTATTACATTTTGAATTAAAGTTTTTGTTCCTAGTTATTAATTTCTTATCTATGAAATAAATTTCCCTCTGCACCCCCATTCTCCCACACATACCCCTTCCTCCACACATCCTCCATTCTACACAAATTCATATATCTATGCAAATGATCTCTTTCATAACTAAATCTGTAAAATATAAAGTCCCCTTTGCACCTCCTTTCTCTTGCACATACTACGTCCTTCGCACATCCTTCTTTTTGCATATATTCACAACTCTATGCAACCCTTGTTATCCCGCAGAGACCCTGTCCACCGCACATCCTTCTGTATGTGTGTGTGTGTGTGTGTGTAGAAGGAAGTATTGAGGAGGAGGAGGTCAACATTGCTAAATGAAACAAGAAGAAAATGCAGAGATCCCTCATGTGATAAAATAATACCCTCTACAGATAAAATAAAAAGAGATTTTATTTGTAAAATTTTTAAATGGAAAGCATATTAAAATGAAATAATAAAAGATAAATGCATTAGAAATACCCCATTGTCCCGCACATACCATGTTCTCCATACATCCTTCATTCCACAAGGATTCATAACACTATGCAACAGATTTATCGCACAACTAATTTTGTAAAAATTTTAATTGCAAAAGAGTTTAAAATTTATTTTGTGTTTGTACACATTCTCCCGCACATACCACGTTCTCCACACATCCTTCATTATGCATAGATTCATAGCTCTATGCAATTGCTTTCTCGAACAACTAATTATGTAAAAAAATTAGTTGCAAAAGAGTTTAAAATTAATTTTGTGTTTGTACGCATTCTCCTGATAACAAAGACTAATTTTGTAATATGAAGATGAAGGAGAAATGATGTGTAGGAGAAGGGTGTGTGGAGAAACTATGTGGTATAGTTTTACATTTGCAATAGTATAATATTCTTGCTTTATATATATCTTAATTAGGAAGACAATAGTATAGTTTAAGTATTAATATATAGTGTGTTAAATATTGCAAAACGCAAGTAGAAACTAAACTTATTTCAAAACACAAATCGAAAAAATATTAATCCTAGCATACCTTATAATATACACAATAAGAAAATGTGAATATTTTGTATTTCTAGTTTACAAACCACTCTTTCTAGTTATGCCTATTACATTATGAATTAATTTTTTTTTCATACTCAAATTAATCACGCATCTCCGAAATAAAGATCCCTCTACACCCTCGTTCTCCCACGCATACCCCGTCCTCCGCACATCCTTCATTCTACACAAATTCATAACTCTATGCAATTTCTCTCTCGCATAACTAAATCTATAAAAATTTTATATGGAAAATATTTTAAAATTATTATTTTCTCTACGAAATAAAGCTCCCTCTGCACCCCCATACTCCGAACAGTAAAATATCCACAGAAGGAAGCTCTTCACAGTGGAAACATAATAACACCTCCTTCACTCCGCACAAATCCACATCTCTATTCAACTTCTCTCCCACACAGGTAAATCTGTAAAAAATTTAAATGGAAAATAAATTAAAAGAAGCATCACCCTCCCCGGTAAAGGACCTCCTCGGAGAAGTTTTTCAATGTCAGTGTCAAAGCACTCACAGACGCAATGGCCACTTAAAAAATGAAACCTTGAATACCCAAATTCGTTATTTGGAGTTTACAAATCACTCTTTCTAGTTTTTCCTAGTACATTTCAGATGAAAGTTTTTGTTCCTAGTTAAATTAATTTCGTGTCTATGGAATAAAGATTCCTTTGTCCCTTGTTCTCCCACACATACCCCATCCTTTTCACATCCTTCATTCCACATAGATTCATAGCTCTATGCAACTACTCTCCCGCACATCTAAATATGTAAAAGATAAAGTCCCCTCTGCACCTCATTTCTCCCATACACACTCTGTCCTTTGCACATCCTTCATTTCGCACAAATAACAACTCTATGCAACCCCCATTATCCTACACATACCCCATCCTCCACACATCATTAATTATACATATACATATACATGTACATGTACATATACATATACATGTACATGTACATGTACATGTACACGTACACGTACACATACACGTACACGTACACATACACATACACATACACACACACACACACACATATATATATATAAGGAAGTATCAAGGGGGAGGAGGTCAAAATTGCTAGAGGAAACGAGAAGAAAACACGGAGATCTATCGTGTGATAAAAGAATACCCTCTACAAATAAAACAAAAATAGACTATATATGTAAAATTTTTAAATGATTTAAACAACTTAAAATGAAATAATAAAAGATAAACACATTAGAAATAACTTGTTCTCTCATACATCCTTCATTCTGCACAAATTCATAGCTTTATGCAACTATTATCCCACAGCTAAAGTTGTAAAATTTTTAAATGGAAAAGAGTTCAAATTTAATTTTGTTTCTATGCCCATTCTCCCAACAACGCGGACTATTTTTTTAATATGCGGAAAAAGGAGAAATGATGTGCAGGAGAAATGGTATGCAGATAAACTATGTGTGGCAGAGTTTTATATTTGTAGTAGTGTAACATTCCTGATTTATATATATCTTAATTAGGTAGATAATAGTATAGTTTAAGTATTAATATATAATGTGCTAAGTACTGAAAAATGCAAGCAAAATGAAAAATTTTATTGTACAGACGCAAACCATAACAGTATTAAGCCTAACATACCTTATAATATATGTAATAGGAAAATGTGAAATATTTGCTATGCATTTTGCATAATCGAAAATTTTATTATACAAAATGAAAATAGAAACGATATTAAGCCTAACATTCCTTATAATCTATGTAATAGGAAATGTGAAATATTCATTATTTCTAGTTTACACACCACTATTTCTAGTTATGTTTATTACATTACAAATTAAAGTTTTTGTTCAAATTTAAATTAATTAATTTTTTATGGAATAAAGTTCTCTTTTCACCCTCGTTCTCCCGCACATACCCTGTCCTCTGCACATCCTTCATTCTGCATAGATTCATATCTCTATGCATCTCCTCTCTTACACATCTAAATCTGTAAAAGTTTTAAATGGAAAAGAGTTTAAAATTAAATTTTTCCCTGTGGAATAAAGTTCCCTCTACACCCTTGTTCTCCCACACATACCTAGTCCTTCGCATAGTAAAAGATTTTCACAATGAAACATAATAATATTAATTGGATATTTTTTCATCCCTTTGTTATCCCCCTACCCACATATGTAAAGGACCTACAACCGTGAAAATTCTGGCATCATTGGGTAGAGAAGTAGCATAATAACATCAGTGTCATTTTTATAGCACTCAACAATAGACTCGCCACTCACAAAATTAGTTTTTTTTTTCTATTTTAAAATGAATTATCACGAACTGAATAATACCAAAAATAAAACACCTTCCACTAGGGGAATTATGTCCCATATGAGCTCCCTCATCCAATCGAAAATTAGAAATAAGATTGCAAAAAAAAAATTTTTAATCTACGGGAAAATAGAAATATTGAGCATTTTCCTGAAAATTTGGTTAAAATCGCAAACACATTGCAAAATAATGCAAATTAAATGCACTTTGACCACGAGGTAGATGTTATAGTCCCTGGTGAGGTAGGGACTAATAATTATAACTAAGTTATTTTTTAATTAGTTTATAATAGGATTTTCAAATTTTCCAAACTCATTTCACTATATTGTGATTAAAATCTACATTTCTAATAATTTTATGATCTATCTTATTTTTTAGATTTTAGTAAAGTAAATGATAATTTATTTTTATTTTTTTTAAATAATAATAATAGTTTCTTTTTAAGGTCTCGGCCAAGCAAGACACCATATTGGTGTATAGCAACCTCTTATTTATGAGACAAGGGACTCATCTTTGCTTGGTGATTTTATTTTTAAAGTCTACGAACGTGTACATATTTTTCTCCCATTTGGATTTGAACCTAGATTTTAGTAAGGAAAATGATAAATGAACTATATGATATTTTTTGGTGAAATTTGGTTCTTATCCATACTCAAATGCAAAAATGTAGTATCTTAATTCAAAATTCCAACATTGCCTAAATGAAATAACTTAATTCCAAACTACTTATTCACTTGATCTTCTTCTTCTCAATCCATCACATTGAAATTGTTCCTGCTAACATTTTGAACCATCAAATGTAGTTCATTTTCAAGACAAATGAATCAAACGCCAACAAGAAAAATTTCAATGTGCTATATCTCGAAGAAGAAGCTCAAATCATTGCTTATTGTTTTATTAATAATTATGATTATTTTACTTTGGAATTAGTTCACAATAGGATTTTCAAATTTCCCAAACTCATTCACTATATTGTGAGTAAATTCCACATTTCTAAAAACTCTATGATCTATTTTGTGGAGTTTAGTAAAGTAAATGATAATTTATTTTATTTTATAATAATAATAATAGTTTATTTTTAAGGTCATGACAAAGCCAGACACCAAATTGGTGGATAAGAACCCCATATTTATTGTCCACATGCTCTACCCCCATTTGGATTTGAACTTGTATTTTAGTAAGGAAAACGATAAATGGAATATATGATATTTTTCAGTGAACTTTGGTTCTTATCTATACCCAAATGAAAAAATATAGTATCCTAATTCAAAATTCCAATTTTTTTTTTTTTTCTATGTGGTTCACGAACCCCAGATATCGGTGACCACTACATCCACAGAATAGTTGTACCAAGATTATCCACCTAGAGGGATAATTTCCTATCATCTAACCCATAAATATTAACCCCGAGAATGTCGATAGAATTGAAATTGTGACCTATCAATAGAAAAGGTGATTTATTGTATGGGACTCGACCAATTGAGTTAACACTCAGGGTTATCAAATTTCCAACATTACCTAAATGAAATAATGTAATTCCCAATTACTATTGCACTTGAGCTTCTTCTTCTGAATCCAACATATTGAAATTTTTCATACTAACATTTTGAAACATTAAGTTTGGTTCATCATTGAGAAAAATAAATTGAAACTTCAACTAAAAAAATTCAATTTGATGGATCTGAAAGAAGAAGCTCAAGTCGTTTCAAATCACAAAAGCCTCGATTCTGAAATACAATCTCTTTTATTATGACTCTAGTTTAGTGTTGTATATTTTTTAATAGAAGCAACATATTGAATTTGTGGATTTATAAGGAAAGCTTGATGTAAATAGCATATACTCACTTGTGTGAGGTTTGTCTCCAAGGTTGAGAGTGTGATTTTGCTACGTAGATTTTTTCAAACATATGACTTTGCTATATAAAATTTTCCATACTTACTATGACTTGAGACATTATATGATAGTGATTTTTCTTTAAATTGGAATCTTTAATTTTATTCTGTAAATTAAACATAACATAAATATATTGCTAAAATAAAATCACCTACGTTGCATCAATTGTCTTCATTACTTACTATTTTATTATTGTGTCGAGATGTGTTTTATAGTTCAGTATGGCAGACACGTTGTATAATGTTATGTAATGTAATGTTATGTTGACTCAGTCAAATTATTTAAAATAAAAATAAAAATAAAAAAGTATTGTTATTAAGATAAGTTTGAGTTAGTCATTTGATGGGTTTACCAATGATGCATAACCCATAGTATTTGTCCATGGTGTTTGTTATAATAAAGCCTATTTACATGCATGTGGAAATTCAATATGGAATACAAGAGTACCAACTTAGATCCATATGAATAAAGAGTACCATCTTAAATCCATCTTAACTTTGAACTTGATCCCTATTGACACTTGGTAGATCCAAATTTAATATAAATCTAAACTAATTTTTAATTGCTTAAATAATTATTTAAAAACTTTATTATTAAGGATTTTTTTTATTCATCTTACTTGCATATTTTATTATCGATCCATGTGTTATTAAAATTATTTTATGGTCCATATTAACCAATTTAAATTTTAACAAACAAAAAATCTCTCAACTATACAAACATAAAACATATATTTTAAAAACTGGAATAAAACAAAAACAAATAAAATTATTGTGTTATATATATCATTACTCCCATGAAAATACAAAAATAAAATCTTTATAACAATATCATAAAATTATTTTGATTGTTATATAGTTGTCTGACATATTTTTATGCAACCATCTCACAAAACAAAAGAAAAGATATATCGGCGATTTAAAAATTAACCTCTTAGAGGGGGGGACCTCCTTTACATTACATAAATGAACAATTTTTGGATGACACAAGTGAAAATACCTCCTTGGTATATATAGGAGTCTAGACCTCCTTGGTATATATAGGTGTCTAAGGGGTCACAATATAATCAGAGCCTACATAAAAATAATAATGTAAGGGCACAACAATAACAATAGTCGAATTCTATGGGGCACAACAATAACAATATGGGTTCTACATGGGCATAACAATAACAATAGGGGGCTACACTAATAATAATTATAACGGAGCTATGATAGTAATATAGGGATCTAACCATGCCCCTCTACTTCAAAAAAGTGTTGTCCTCAATGCTTGAGTAGTTTTGGATGTGTCTATATAAAATAATCATCCTCTCATGTGGAATATTTAGCGGGTAAGTTCTTCTAATTAATGAGATACTTTGAAATTGATCTATTCCATAGTAGTCGGGTTCTTGTTTCCATGGTTGCTTCAGGATCCAATATGATTTTTCCTTCTTCATCAATTTTGGAAATACTGTTGGAATTAGGAGCTTGTCACCGTTAACCTTCTTTAAGAATGAAACAAGGAAAACCAAGTGTACTCAGGAAGATGCGGGAAACTCCATATGTATTCCATAGTACTAATCTTTTGCAAAAAATTTTAAGGATCATAATACTTGGGTGATAATTTATTATCCTTATTATCTTGCTTGAGATACATTTGTTTGTATGGTTGTAGCATTAAAAATACTCATTTGCCTACATTAAAACTTCTTTCACTGCAATGCTGATATGCTTTTTGTTTCATTCAATTATGTGCTAGAGTGAGGTTATCCTTTATTAGTTGGAGAACTTGTTGTTGATTCTTGATGTGATCTTCCACTTCGTGAACCTTAGAATTTTCTCTTAAAGGTGATGTGATGGATGGTGGATGATATCCATAAAGTGCCATAAATGGGGTCTTTTTTGCTACAGTATGGAAGGAAGTGTCACACCACCATTCAACTAGAGGTAACCACTTGACCCATTGTGTTTGTATATTAGATATAAAGCAATGAAGATATCCTTCCAGACATTTTTTTACTATCTCAGTTTTCTCGTCGGATTAAGGATGATAAGATGAGCTATGAGTTAATTTTGTACCAAGACAAGAAAATAATTATGTCTAAAAAATTCCAGTGAAAATGGGATCTCTTTAATTTACAATAATATTTTAGTTTCCACGTAGATTTTAAATTGTTTCCATAAATGTAGTAGTAACTGCATTGGCTTTAAAAGGGTGAGATAATGCAAAAAAGTGTACATTCATGGTAAGCCTATCAATTACCAACATGATGACACTCTTTCCTTCAGAATTCAGTAAACCAGTGATAAAAATCTACTAATACCTCCTCCCAACTTAGACTTGGAATGGCTAAACTTTGTAATAGATCCGAGGTCTTAATTATCTCAACTTTATTTTGTTTGCAAACCAAACATTCTGCCACAAAATTCAGAATATCATATTTAAGGTCATCCGAAAAAAATCCTTCTTGACCCTGTGGTAAGTTTTTTAAAATACTAAGTTCCCTCCTAAGGGGGAGGTGTACAGTTCAAAAATAATATTTTGTTTGAGTTATGAATTATTACAGATATTTAATCGATATTTGTACCATAATGAATCATTTTTCCAGATAAATGTATCATATGTACTAGGATTGTGTTCTAACTTTTGAATGAGTGTCCACAACTCGTTGCCATTCTTCCACTCATCCCTTGCTTCAGTTATCCAATCAGGTTGGATAATATAAGTGGCACGGAGCAATGCTTCCACATACTCATCCGTTCTTGAGAGTGCATCTACAACAACATTTTCCATCCCTTTTTTTAGATGATTTCAAAGTCATAGCCAAACATCTTTATGACCCATTTTTGTTGCGCTTTTGGAGATAATATTTGTTCCAAAATGTATTTGAGACTATCATGATTTTTTTTTACCTTAAAGTGTCTTCCCAATAGGTAAGGTCGACATTGCCTTAGTGGATGTAGTATTTCCAACATTTCTTTCTAATAAATAGGTTTTTGTAAATACTTTCTCTTGATTGGATGAATTTCAAAAGCATTGGCTCTTCCTTCTTTCATTAAAACAACACAAATTCCATTTCCACAATAAAGGTTTTTGCGAAGTCTGGTGTAGCTAAGACTGATGCTTGGAAAATTTCCTCTTTAATATGTTCAAAGGCCTTAGTTTCTTCTGGAGTCTAATGAAATGTATCTTTCTTTAGTAATGTTGTTAGAGGCATTGTTTTTCTCCCATAATTATTAACAAACTTGCGATAATGCCCTGTCAACCCAAGAAATCCTCAAAGATGCTTTAGGGTTGTGGAAATTTTCCATAACTTAATGGATTTAATTTTTTTAGGGTCTATATTGACACCCTCATGAGATACAATATGACCTAAATATTCCACCTCCTATACTCCAAAGAAACATTTTGAAGTTTGTAGATATAATTTTTTCTCCTCCAATAGTTTGAACACCCTGTCAACATGTTGAACATGATCCTTCCAAGACTTATTGTAGATTAGTATATCATCAAAAAATACTAACACATAATTTCTAAGGAAGGGTTTGAAAATGGAATTCATCAAACCTTGAAATGTGGAGGGTGCATTTGTAAGACCAAAACGCATGACCAAAAAATCATAATGACCTTCATGAGTTCTGAATGTTTTTTTCGGAATGTCTTCAGCCTTCATTCTAATTTGATGATATCTTAAACGAAGATCTAGCTTGGTGAGGTAATTTCTCCATGTATTTCATCCAAAAATTCATCAATGACAGGAATGGGAAAATTATCTTTATTAGTGAGTTTGTTGAACTCCCTATAATCCAGACACATATGCCATGATCTATCATTCCTGTGCATCGATACTACAGGAGCATAGAAACAATTTTGACTAGGTTGAATTATGTCGACCTCTTGCATTTCTACAACCATATGTTTAATTTCACTCTTTTGGTCATAGGGATATCTGTACTGCCTGATATTAGGAGGAACACTTTCTAGAATCAAGTGAATAGCATGATCATAATCACGAATAGGTGGAAGGCCTTTGGGAGTCTCAAATACTTTGGAATGATTATCCAAGACTTTTTTGAGACCTGGAGAAATAGATTTTTTCGATGTTTGAACCTCTAGTGAGCATAATTGTGCAATTATGCCGCATTGTTCTTTCTTCAAAATATTTTTCATTCCATTTAAGATAATTATCTTCCTTGGTTTCCTTGTGATACCCCTTAATTCAATTTCTTTTCCTTCCAAAAAAAATTCAAGAAAATTTCTTGAAAATTAAAATCTATCATCGCTAAATATTGTAACCATAGGACTCCTAATACAACATCAGCACCACCCATTTGAATGTAAAGCATTGGAATATTCAATACATATTCCCCCATGGTTAGCTTAATATTATGGCACTTTCTAGAGAAATTTATTCCCCCATTTGCAACCATCACTTGACACTTTGGTTCTTGATATAGAAAGCAGTTGATCCGTATCATGGGGGGGAGGCCGCCAAGATCTAAAAAATTGAAATGGATCTTGGGGGGGAGGCCCCAAGATCTACATAATTGAAATGCCAGAGCAAAAAAAAAAAAACACACACACACAATAGATAAAACCACAATTTTTTGTTTTTTATTAAAATAGAGAATGATTGTAAAAGATACATTGTGATGGACAATATGTCCTTTTACAAAATGTGACCTATTACTTATAGTATTTTTTAGTTACAATACGATGGGTAAATTCCATTGGTGGTAAATACCATGGGTAGATGTTAGCTACATTGTGATGGACAATTTGTCCTATTACAAAATTTGACTTGTTACTTATAGTCTTTTTTTAGTTACAATACCACGGGTAAATTCCATTGGTGGGTAAATACCATGGGTAGATGCCACTTACAATACCATGGGTGGATGCCACTTGCAATACCATGGATATATTCCATGTGTGAATGAATACCATGGGTGGGTAAATACTATGGGTCAATTAATACCATGGGTGGATTTCACTTACAATAACATGGGTAGATTCCATGGGTGGATGAATACCATAGGTGGATAAATACCATGGGTGAATTAATGCCATGGGTAGATGTCACTTTCCATTCAGATCATTCCTCATGAGAAGCATTTTTTGAATGCCATCTTAGATCCATCTAACACTAAAACTATCATGCGTCGAGAGGGATCAAGTCCCTTGAGGTTCCAACCTTCTTTTTGGTGTGTAGAACTTGAGGAAAGATTTGTGCCTCGAGGGATTTGATCCCTCTCAGTGCATGATACATCAGGTGTTAGATGGATCTAATATGGTTCAAGTTGAGGGAAAAAATGTCACATTTTTAAATTATCATTATTATGTATATGTTTGAGATAAAATTAAAAATTTACATTATGTTTTCTTTGCTTGGCATGACCATATCATTCTCTTCTTTATTTTGGTTTGTATTTCTTTCCTTGAAAGGTTTGTATATCTTTGTTTGGATACTTTGAGTGGTTTGTGTGTTTATGTGTTTGTATTTGGATGGTAATATTTGTGAATGTCATAGTTTTTTTATTATATGGGTGAAAATGTGAAGTTGGGTTACACTTTTTGCCATTTTTTGAGAAAAAACTTTCATTTTTTTTCGGTTCTTCAAATTTCTGCAAGATAAAACAATTTTTCTATTTAGAATTTCATTTTGTGATAAAAATAAAAGTTGTCAGAAATTTTGTTAGCTTTCTATTACTTATTTTTTGGAATTTTTTTATACACATTTGATATGTCAACTTAGCGTTTCTTTGAGTGTGTTTTTTAACAATCAAAGGATTCATAAGAAGTCATGCTAATACGCAATGCTGTATTCTTTCAAAATTTATGTTTTTGAGAAACAAAATGTGTTACAACAATCTAGACAGAGTCTACTTCGGTCTCGTCATATTTAAAAAGTCAATGGATACATATCATAATTACTAGATTTTTTTGAATTGGTCCAATATGAAAAAACTACATATTTTGAATATGTTTCGCGACGCAAGAAATTTCTTAACATATAAGTTATAAACTAAAAATCTAAAATCTACCCATTAGAGACGACGGACCAATGTAATGCACAATATTTTTTTCAATTTCTTTTACAATGTATTTTGAAAAATACAAAATTTTGGTTTCACTGAATCACAATGACCTTCAGAAATTGTTTGCACCCGTTTTATTACAAAATTAATTAAAATTAGTAAATATTTATGAAATTCCATAAAATTTATATTTCCTAAAAGTAAATTCAATTCTGAAAATTATTGTCTTGGTTTCAACAGTTAATTCAAAATGTTTCACGGATTTTAATCAATCCAAATTTTCAGTTACGTATTCATAGCTTGGTTCGGCGTAACTGGTGACGCGTTAGTTAGGCCGAACTATTTTTTGCGCTGATGACCCATTAAGTCTAACGACATAAAATTTCAGCCGAACTTTTTCTAAAATTTCTGGACGAACTTTAACCTGACTTTCCGTTGGCTGGAAAATACCGCGAATCCCCTCCAAAAAAACATTTCGCGGCAATTTATCATTCATTATTTTCGCATATTTTCGCACATTTGGTTTGATTTTATAAAGGTCTTGGTTTGATTTTGAAAATAATTGTTTTGCATTTAAGGACTTTTCTTGGAGGTACATTCAAAGGACATTTCTTGGAGGCATTCATTATTTTCGCATATTTTCGTACATTTGGTTTGATTTTGCAAAGAATTATTTTGGGTTTAAGGAATTTTCTTGGAGGTACATTCAAAGAACATTTTTGAAGACTTTTCTTGGAGGTATGTGATACATTTTTTTGCATGTTTTTTGGGCTTCATTTTTTTTGAAAGTATGGATTTAGGCTTAATTTTCATTATTTTTGAAGGTATGGATTTGGGCTTAATTTCGAAAGGACATTTTTTGGAAGTATTTTTTAAAGTGATATTGTTTGAAGTATTTTTTAAAGTGGCGCTTTTTATGAAGTTGGAATTAATTTTCAATGGACATTTTTTGGAGGCATTTTTTGAAGTGATATTTTTTTAGAGTATGTGTTTTGGATTGAAGTCAATCTTTTATAATGATTTTTTAAAATGAGTTTTTGTCTAGCTTTTTATATGAATTTTTTTTGTAGGACTTGGAAGGAAATATTTTGAGCTTCGTTTCATTTTTATAAGACATTTGTTTCTCAAATTTTTTAAAGTAAGTGTTTTGGATTGGAGTATGTATTTTTTGCAAAATTTTTAAAATGAGTTTTTTTTAAATTAAATCTTTTGTGATGTTTTTTTTAATTGAGTTTTTGTCTAAATTTTTGAAGGAAATTTTTTGAACTTCATACTGTATTATCATGGGAAATCGAAGGAATTGTACGAGAAAATATGATCGAAAAAGAGACCCTAAGGAATGTAGAGAAGAGATGAGACGCTCTCGCAAAAGAAAGATAGAAGCACTCTCAAATATTGAAGGGGAAAATCAACCTCAACTAGAAGTTGAAGCAGGTATGTACATGTAAATATTATGGTTTTGATATATTTAAAATTTTATAGTGTAAAATGTGAAGCTTAATTTTTATTTGATAAACTAATTTGAAAAATATTTTGCAATGTAAACAGAGAGAGATATTCCTTAAAACATTGATGATGAGACACACAATTTTGAAAGAGAAAGTGAAAGAGATATTGAACCAATGATTGAAGATGGTGAAAATGTTGAAAGAAATTCAAGTGAAGAAATTGAATTACAAGTTATATATATATATATATGTGTGTGTGTGTGTGTGTGTGTGTGTGTTGAACACCTGCACATATTATTGAAATTATACATATATTTATTAATTTAGTTGTTTATTGAATATGTAAACTTATTATGTACTATTCATTCGAATATGTACAGATGAAATCAATGTCGATGATGAGATGTTAGAAAATGTTAACACTCACAAATATGGACATAAAAAAGCTGACCATTATATACGATATCGTGTTAGCCACATTTTTTATAAGTATTTCATAAAGGAAAAGGTGACAGTTCAAGCCCAAATGTTGAAAGGTCTCCTATCATTAAGGAAATAAAAATAAGCTACGACTTTATTGGGTATTCAAAAATCATCCAAAGATAAAAAAAAATGAAGGAAAATGTGATACAAAATATAAATAGTGCTATAAATTCAATTAGAAGATCTAGACAGAAAAATGTTTCAGCTGTACGTAGAGAAATACATATGGCAGTGGTTTCATCAAGTACTAAAGAGAATCACTTTGTAAAATCTATGGCACGAGCATTATGAACCTCGTGAAAAACTTTGCACAAACATCGGAAATTTCGGCTGCAAATAGACGTAAATGATGAACTCGCATGTTGGAGAGCTATTTGTAGGCAACCATACAAAGATAGACTTGGAGAAAATGTTAAAAAAATAATATATGAATATTGGAAGAACAATTCGCATGTTTCTCCAACTGCAAGGCATGTGATGCGAAGAAGAATAACACGAAATCAGTACGAAGAACATGAAAAACATTTCTTGGAAACCACTCAGATAGATTTGTTCAACAAGTTCAAAGAAGAGAATCGTGAAATTCATGTTTCAATCAGTTCTTTTTTTCAACAAAACCCATGGTATCTAAAACCTATCACAGTACGTGACACTTTTTGTTGTCGTTATCATGTGGAATTTGAGTTATATTATGACACATTCCTTGATTTTGGTATAACATTTTGGAAGGATTCACCTTCTCCTTCCACTATCCGTGATTTCATATCTCAAATTCTATGTGAAAGAGAAAGCGATGAACTATTTTACAAAAAGAAATGTGTTGGTGGTAAAAAGTGCGATGATTATGGAAATTTGACTAAATTTCAAAACAAATACCGTACTGATATAAATTATCAATCATTGTCCAACATGAAAGTGAAATGGAAGAGATATGAATATATCCATACATCGATTCAAGGTGAAAATAGTGTTAAAATAATTGAATTACGAGAAGAAGAAATTTTTGTGATGGAATTTTTGAGAAAGTTTGAGGCAGAACTTGCAATTACCATAGAGCTCGATGGTAAGACTTGCAATTCAAAAAATACGGTGAATTTTTTCCACCAGGGACCATTTTTTCAGTAATTGCTTTTGCAGAAAACTACACATTTGTTCCACAAAAATAAATTCAGAGTGAATACTATCATTCTGACCAAGTCTCCATGCTCGTCCATATTTTATATAGACATGCTGAACAAAACTTCAATCATATAGAAATCACCAGTGAAAATCGACATATTATTAAAGAATATCACTTTTATATCAGTGACGATCATACACATGATACATATTTTGTGCAAAATTGTTTTGGAAAAATTTATGATTCCTTGAAAAATCGTGGAATAACATTCAATGAAAATTAGATATGGTCAGACGAATGCACATATCAATTCAAATCTGCACGATCATTCTTTTGGTTCTGTTGTCTTCATAAGAAAACCTGCATTAAACATTGTTGGAATTTATTTGAGACTGACCATGGAAAAGGAGAACATGACGGTGCAAGGGCATGCATAAAACGAGCACTTCGAAGATATCAAATGAACCCCTCTACAAGCCAACTTGTGGACGTGAAAGAAGTTGTTCAATGGTGCATCGCTGCTCTAAGCCATGAGACTAACCGATCAAGGGAAGTGCGAAGGTACATTCAATTTAATTTTTATTGGATATCTAATTTTAAACAGTGTACATTTATCACAATGATTACCTTTCATTGTATTTCGATATCATATTTACATTATTCTTTGAATTTTCCATATAAATGTTTTTTTGGAATATTGGAATTGAAGACGTAGATAGATCAATTGGAAATGACATTGAAACAATAAAAGCGACTCGAAAACTGCATTCAATTAAAACAAATTCGTCTAGAAATGTGGTTGCATTGGATAAAAGAAAATATTCTTGTTTTTTTCATGTTTGCATAGACAACACAAAATCCAATGACGTTTGTGAAAACAAAATGTATGTAAAAGAATGGAAACATACAAAGCTAAATACAAAGGGAAAAATTTTTGTTGCAATGTTTGAAGAAATGCAATCAGAGGAGACTACAATATCATTCAATGGTGACCGAGTTTCTAATCTTGTTAGAGAAGGTAACATTTGAATTGCTTTCTAATGATAAAGATCTAGAAATAAATTTAAATACATAATTTTGTTAAGTTTGTTTTATTGTGCAGGAGATGTTTTGTTGTAATTGCACCTATTGAAAACGATGAAAATGTGAAGTATTATTTGATGTGTTACACTGAACGAAAAATGAAATTATTAGAAAACTATAATGATCACGGATTTTCATATGAAAGAGGATCTATTATACTGAAATGTTATTTTTTTAGACAAACTAATCAAAGTGGAAATTTTGTTTACTTTGAAGACTATGAACTTGATTTCATAAGTTGTCAATATAGTCACTTGGTGTGTGCAGCATGCATAAAGTTGATAGAGGTTCAATCAAAGAAAAAAAAGAAAATTAAGAAATGGAAAATGTCAAAATCCGATCATGAACGGATTATTGAAGATGGCATTCCATTGTAATTTTTTTGATTGAACTGCCCAACAATTTATTCTCTTTGGATTATATGTTTTATAACTTGTAGTTTCAACTAAAAATTAAGTTTCCTTGTTATGTTATATGTGCAAGTGTTTTCCATGTACAAATTGTTTTGGTAGATGCACACTCTAGTATCAACTGAAAGTGCCTTTTCTATACATGCATTGATGAAAAGTGTTGCATGTATTGGATATATATATGTTCTAGAATGAAATTAATTGTTCAAGTAGTTTTACTATGTGCATTGATGAAAAATGTTTCACGTACTCAATATATATGTTTTAGAATGCAATTAACTGAAAGTAGTTTTTCTATGTGCATTGATGAAAAATGTTGCACGTACTGGATATATACACGAATTGAATGTGCCCAGTTTTTCTCGTGGGATTTTCTGGTAAAAATTATCCACACTGTAAATAAATCATCCACAATATAGTTTTGTATGAATATTCCTTTCAGACAAGAGACTCGATGCACTTCTCCGACTTTGGTGGGATTTGACCCACATCTCTATTCCTAATTGAAAATCTAGTAAAAAATTTGTCTGTCCAATGGTTGGATATGTTCTATGTGCATTTATGAAAAAATTTTCACGTATTGTATATATGTGTGTGTGTGTGTGTGTTTTTTAGAATGCAATTAATTGTTCAAGTATTTTTCCCATGTGCATTGATGAAAAATGTTTCACGTACTAAATATATATGTTCTAGAATGAAATTAACTAAATGTCATCAATTTACCAATTTACAACTTCCCCCATGGAACATCTCCAACAATAAATTGTACAATATACATGTACATATATATATATATATATATATATATATATATATATATATATATATATATATATATATATATATTAAAAAATTTCAGATGAAAATGCATGTATATATAAACTTATTTTCAATGATATTAAAAAAAAAGTTAGACAGCTTGTTCAAATGGTTGAAATGGTGTGGATGTTTCTATCTCCGTTGCTAGAGTCCGTGGATTAAAGAAATATTCTATAGAAACCTAAAATTCAAAATTTTGAAAGTATAAAATAACTCAAGATCAAGATCTCAATTTATAATAAAACTTTTAAACTTCAATTTATAAATTATAACTTTAAAAAAAACATATATATTTAAAAGTGATAAATTGAATACTTCTGCAGCTGAATTTGGGACATCTCCTAAGAGAGGCTCCAAAAGAAAATCTCCAAAAACCTAAAATTCAAAAAATTTAAAATAACTCAACATATAGATATATCTCATTTTTTAATGGAACTTTTTGAGGTGGAATATATGTAACTTAAAAACATAAATTTTAAAAGTGAAAAATTGTCCATGCTTGTTGTGGATCTGGCACATCTCCTAAGGAAGTAGAAGGCACATCTCCCAAGGAAGAAGAAGGTATCGCCATCTCTACAATTTTTCATGAAGTTGTTGACACCTTTCTAAGGTGCATTGTGCCATGTTTCTTTCCCAGGGTATATCAAAAATGTCGACTAGATAAGTCGTGGTGGGTGGATAACCTTCTTCTTGAATGTAGCGTTCTGCCCTACGTCTTTTTTTACCAACATTTGGAGGATTTTCAGCCTTTGCATCAATATATAAAATTTTGTATATTATAAAAAACACATGTAAACAAATTTGTACAAATTGAATGAAAAAAATATTGAAATTGATGGCAACCTCGACGTGGTTGGCTAGAATCTTCCCCACCCTGAAACTGTTGAGAACCATAACGACCTTGCTGAGAACCAGCACCACCAGTCGTTGATTGGCCTTCGAGGGAATAAATATCACCACCTTCACACAACCTACTAGCACTTGATGGCCCTCTAAGGGGATTTGAACCACCACCAACCTCTCGAGATGAGAGAGAAGCTTCATAAACAAATACAAATTTATAATCAATTGAAAAATACATTCATACATATAAATACACATGTACATATTCATTGATTAAATTGCGTTCAAACCATACCACAAATGGGTGAACCATGGGCATGCTCCATGGATGGAGTAAAGAACCTTCTTCTCTTAGCTCCTAAAAAATAAAAAATGAAACTTATTAACAACTAATTTAACTCACAAAGTTGATAAAAAATCAATTCCATATGTACACACATGTATGGAGATTTAAGATTATATTTAAATACCATGAACATCCCTCGATCCCTGATCCCCCCCTCTCGTAGAGATATGGGATTCTGTTGATCTTCGTCATTCATCCTCCATGATATATATATCTACGGTGGACATTTACAATTATTTTTTTAAATGACTAATTTAAAATAAATTCAAAATAAATTTCAGAAAAGTAATGTAATTTAGTGTACACAAATTATGTAAAACACAACTTTCAAAGCACTAATTGATGTGTGAAACTCAATTTAAGCAAAAAAAACTATAAAAATGATAAGTTCACCAAATTGCGCTTTACATAGTGGGAGCACACTTGGTATAAAATTGAAAAAAGCAGATTGTCATTAAAAAAGAAGTGAAACTCCATTTAAACAAAAATTTGTTAAATTCCCCGCATTTTAATTTTATAAAAATGTGAAGTTCACCACTTGTTGCAAATGTGAAGTTCACGAAGTTGCACTTTACATGGTGTGGTGGGAGCACACTTGGTATATAATTGAAAAAAACACATGGTCAATTAAAAAGATGCATTTATAAGTACACAACGCACACATATCCAAGATATGTTGCAATGTCCATCAATAAATTTTGAAGGATAGCATCTCAACACTAATTCATCTTTGAGAGATGAATATTGAATTTTTAAAGAAGGGCGTCTCAAAACTAATTCATATTTGAGAGATGAATCTTGAATTTTTGAAGAAGAGTGACTCAAAACCAATTCATCTTTGAGAGATGAATCTTGCATTGGCATTGCCCCGTATAATTCTAATTCATCTATTAACTCATCTTTGATAGATGAATCTTGAATTTCCCCACACAATAGATCAGCATACATCTTATTCACATTTGTACAATGGCTTATACTAAAAATTGAAATTGGCTAATAATATTGTTTTCTATTCCATGTAGTTCTTTTAGCCCTCCTTCTTAACTTGGTACACGCCATTCATCTGGTTGCACACAAGTTCAGAATTGGTGAAAAATACAATTCCATTTGATCCATACTCCATATTTGTTCCCAAGCCTTCTATCAATCCAATATAATATGTCTCGTTGTTTTTTGTTCTTCCCAGTATATTCATTTTCCTTTGGACGACTTTGCTAGTTGCAATATTGGAAAGCACATTTGTAATCACTGCTTTCCCTAGATTGGGATAGCAAAAAAATTCTATGCATAATTTCCATTTTTCAACCATATTTAATGATTTTCTTATCCCTAAAAAAAAACAAATTCAATAAAAATATATATTAAATTGAAATTTATTGCAAATGCATGGGAGAAATGACACAAGATCATGAGATAAATGACATGTGCATGGTTTATCTTAAACTTTGACTTAAAAAGTTTATATGGCAGAATTCACATATAGAATTAATGGGAGGAAGCCTTTAGTTTGTGGGAGAAATGACACATGTACACAGTTTACCTTAAAGTGGTTGTGTTTTATGGATATTAAAATGAAGAACTTCTATTTAGATCTATTCCAGAGATTGATTGTAGGGGAATTTACTAGATATGACACATTTCATAAAAGATGACATCTAGAGGCTACCTGGCCCTTTATAGACTTTGCCTATAGAACTTGTAGAATTTATTTCACTACATGTCCCAATTATACCCTATGAAGGGTGTAGTGAACCCATGGAATCACTCACACTACTTTACATAGACATAAGGGTGCATAAAAATGCATTTGTTTTACATTGGATATTAAAATGAATAACTTTTATTTAAATCTATTCTAGAGATTGACTGTAGGGGCATTTACTAGATATGTCACCTTTCATAAAATATGAGATCCAGAGGCTACCTAGCCCTTTACAGACTCTGCCTATAGAACTTGTAGAAGTTAGTTCACTACCTGTTCCAATTATACCCTATGAAGGGTGTAGAGGACCTGTGGAATCACTCACACTACTTTATGTAGACATAAGGGTGTATATGAATGCATTTGTTTTACATTGGATATTAAAATGAAGGTTAAAACCTAAATGTTTTGTATCAAATTACTTTTGGTTTCAACGGAAAATTTTTATGGCTAATGTGTTTTTTCTCGAAATGTGATACACCCCATTAAAATGGGAGATATATCGATATGAATACTATGGTGTAATAAAATAGTTTCAAGTAGTTTAAAAATATAGATGCATAAATTCAATGAGCATAGTTTTGATATATAAAAGTCCAAAATGGAATAGTTGTTTGTGAACATATATCATTGGATCACTATGGATATATCTGCTTCATTAAAAGATATTTTTCTAAAAGGATGTCCACTAAGTTTGGAAGAAGGGAAAGTGTCACAAAATTATATATGTTAATGCATGTGTTTTACATTGAATATTTCTCATTTTAAATTTAGAATCTATTTGAAACAATTACCTATATAAGGTTAAAACCTATGTTTTGTATCAAATTGAACTTTTGGTTTCAATGGGAAACTTTTATCGCTAATGTGTTTTTTCTCGAAATGTGAGACACCCCATTAAAATGGGAGACATATCGAAATGATTCCTATGGTGAAATAAAATGGTTTCAAGTAGTTTAAAGATATAGATGCATAAATTCAATGAACATAGTTTTGAGATATATAAGTCCAAAATGGAATATCTGTTGGTGAACAAATATCAGTGGATCACTATGGATATATTTTCTTCATTAAAAGGGATATTTCTAGAAGGATGGACTTAATTTGGAAAGAAGGGAAAACATCACAATTATATGTTAATGTGCATGTGTTTTACATTGAATATTTTTCATTTTGTTAAGAATCTATTTTCAAAACAATTAACTATATACTTGGTTAAAACTTATGTTTTGTATCAAATTACTTTTTGTTTCTAAATACTATACATGCTTTACATTGAATATTTTTCATTTTAAATTAAGAATCTATTTGAAACAATTAAACTATATAAGGTTAAAACCTATGTTTTGTATAAAATCACTTTTGGTTTCAATGGGGAACTTTTATGGCTTTAATATGTTTTTTCTCGAAATGTGAAACACCCCATTAAAATGGGAGATATATCGAAATGATTCCTATTGTGTAATAAAATAGTTTCAAGTAATTTAGATATATATAGATGCATAAATTCAATGAGCATAGTTTTGAGATATAAAAGTCCAAAATGGAAGAGTTGTTTCTCAACAAATATCAATGCCACTATGGATATATCTGCTTCATTAAAAGGGATTTTTCTATAATGATGTCCACTAAGTTGGAAAGAAGGGAAAGTATCACAATTATATGTTAATGTGCATGTGTTTTACATTGAATATTTTTCATTTCATTAAAATCCTATTTGAAACAATTAACTATATAAGGTTAAAACCTATGTTTTTGTATCAAATTTGGTTTTTCTTGAAATTTTGTTTGTGAACAAATATCAATGGATCACTATGGATATAGATCTGCTTCATTAAAAGGGATTTTTCTAGAAGGATGTATGCTAAGTTGGAATGAAGGGAAAATATCACAATTACATGTTAATGCATGTGTTTTACATTGAATATTTTTCATTTTACTAAAAATCTATTTTAAACATTAACTATATATAAGGTTAAAACCTAGATGTTTTGTATCAAATTACTTTTGGTTTCAATGGAAAACTTTTATGGCTAATGTGTTTTTCTTGAAATGTGATACACCCAATTAAAATGAGAGACATATCAAAATGAATCATATGGTGTAATAAAATAGTTACAAGTAGTTTAAAAATATAGATGCATAAATTCAATGAGCATAGTTTTGAGATATAAAAGTCCAAAATGGAATATTTTTTTGTGAACATATATCAGTGGATCACTATGCAGATCACTATGGATATATCTGCTTCATTAAAAGAGATTTTTCTAAAAGGATGTCCACTAAGTTTGGAAGAAGGGAAAGTGTCACAAAATTATATATGTTAATGCATGTGTTTTACATTGAATATTTTTCATTTTAAATTTAGAATCTATTTGAAACAATTACCTATATAAGGTTAAAACCTATGTTTTGTATCAAATTGAACTTTTGGTTTCAATGGGAAACTTTTATGGCTAATGTGTTTTTTCTCTAAATGTGATACACCCCATTAAAATGGGAGACATATCAAAATGATTCCTATGGTGAAATAAAATAGTTTCAAGTAGTTTAAAGATATAGATGCATAAATTCAATGAGCATAGTTTTGAGATATATAAGTCTAAAATGGAATAGTTGTTGGTGAAAAAATATCAGTGGATCACTATGGATATATTTGCTTCATTAAAAGTGATATTTCTAGAAGGATGGACTAAGTTGGAAAGAAGGGAAAATATCACAATTATATGTTAATGTGCATGCGTTTTACATTGAATATTTTTCATTTTGTTAAGAATCTATTTTCAAAACAATTAACTATATACTTGGTTAAAACCTATGTTTTGTATCAAAATACTTTTTGTTTCTAAATACTATACATGTTTTACATTGAATATTTTTCATTTTATTAAAAAATTATTTGAAACAATTAAACTGTATAAGGTTAAAACCTATGTTTTGTATCAAATCACTTTTGGTTTCAATGGGAAACTTTTATGGCTAATTTGTGTTTTTCTCGAAATGTGATACACCCATTAAAATGGGAGATATATGGGAATGATTCCTATGGTGTAATAAAATAGTTTCAAGTAATTTAAAGATATATAGATGCATAAATTCAATGAGCATAGTTTTGAGATATAAAAGTCCAAAATGGAATAGTTTTTTGTGAACAAATACCAGTAGATCACTATGGATATAGATCTGCTTCATTAAAAGGGATTTTTCTAGAAGGATTTCCACTAAATTGGAAAGAAGGGAAAACATCACAAATATATGTTAATGTGCATGTATTTACATTGAATATTTTTCATTTTATTAAAAATCTATTTGAAACAATTAAATATATAAGGTTAAAACCTATATTTTGTATCAAACAACTTGTGGTTTCAATAGGAAATTTTTATGGCTAATGTGTTTTTCTCAAAATGATTCCTATGGTGTAATAAAATAGTTTCAAGTAGTTTAAAAATATAGATGCATAAATTCAATGAGCATAGTTTTGTGATATATAAGTCCAAAATGGAATAGTTGTTGGTGAACAAATATCAATGGATCACTATGGATATATCTGCCTCATTAAAAGGGATTTTTCTAGAAGGATGGACTAAGTTGGAAAGAAGGGAAAATATCACAATTATATGTTAATGCATGTGTGTTTTACATTGAATATAAAAGGTTTTTTCTCTCTCTCATTGTTTGAGACCATGGATATGAAAATGAAAAACTTGAATTTAGATCTATTCCAGAGATTGACCGTAGGGGCATTTACTAGATATGTCACCTTTCGTAAAAGATGAGATCTAGAGGCTACTTGGCCCTTTACAGACTCTGCCTATAGAACTTATGCAAGTTAACACTACATGTCCCAATTATACCCTATGAAGGGTGTAGAGGACCCATGGAATCACTCAAACTACTTTACGTAGACATAAGGGTGTATAAGAATGCGTGTGTTTTAAATTGAGTATTTTTCATTTTAAATTATAAGAATCTATTTGAAACAAAATTTACCTATATAAGGTTAAAACCTATGTTTTGTATCAAAACACTTTTGGTTTCAATGGGAAACTTTTATGGCTAATTTGTGTTTTTTTCTCGAAATGTGATACAACCCATTAAAATGGGAGATATATCGATATAATTCTTATGATGTAATAAAATTGTTTCAAGTAGTTTAAAGATATAGATATGCATAAATTCAATGAGCATAGATTTGAGATATAAAATTCCAAAATGGAATAGTTGTTGGTGAACAAATATCAGTGGATCACTATGGATATATTTGCTTCATTAAAATGGATATTTCTAGAAGGATGGATCAAGTTGGAAAGCAAGGAAAATATCACAATTATATGTTAATATGCATGTGTTTTACATTGAATATTTTTCATTTTATTAAGAATCTATTTTCAAAACAATTAACATAGTATAAGGTTAAAAACCTATGTTTTGTATCAAATTACTTTTTGTTTCTAAATACTATGTGTTTTACATTGAATATTTTTCATTTTATTAAAAATATATTTGAAACAATTAAACTATATAAGGTTATAACCTATGTTTTGTATCAAATCACTTTTGGTTTCAATGGGAAACTTTTATGGCTAATGTGTTTTTCTCGAAATGTGATACACCCCATTAAAATGGGAGATATATCAAAATGATTCCTATGGTGTAATAAAATAGTTTCAAGTAGTTTAAAAATAAAGATTCATAAATTCAATGAGTATAGTTTTGAGATATGAAAGTCCAAAATGGAAGAGTTGTTTGTGAACAAATATCAATGTATCACTATGGATATATCTGCTTCATTAAAAGGGATTTTTCTAGAAGGATGTCCACTAAGTTGGAAAGAAGGGAAAATATCACAATTATATGTTAATGTGTGCATGTGTTTTACATTGAATATTTTTTATTTTATTAAAAATATATTTGAAACAATTAACTATATAAGGTTAAAACCTATGTTTTGTATCAAATCACTTTTGGTTTCAATGGGAAACTTTTATGGCTAATGTGTTTTTCTCGAAATGATTCCTATGGTGTAATAAAATAGTTTCAAGTAGTTTAAAGATATAGATGCATAAATTCAATGAGAATAGTTTTGAGATATAAAAGTATAAAATGGAATAGTTGTTGGTGAAAAAATATCACTGGATCAATATGGATATATCTCCTTCTTTAAAAGGGATTTTTCTAGAAGGATGGACTAAGTTGGAAAGAAGGGAAAATATCACAATTGTTTGAGTCTTGATATTATAAAAGGTTTCCACTAAATCCATCCTTATTACTTTTCATGTGAACCACATTCCCAAACCCACACATCTATGTACCTAAGAGCCAAGCCAAGTGTAAAAATGGCTTATTTCATATTCTACTTTAACACATGTATGTGATTAATTATCGTTAGAATTTATATGGTAGAAATACATATAAAGATTAATCCTTAGTATAGATCTATTTTTGACTTTAAGGAATAAAGGGAATTTTTTTAGAAAGTTTATCTTAGGAGATAGAACTAAACCTTCTATAACCCACAAAAGAAACCATGGCCCGTGAGCATCACATGCAAACACAAGTTACTCCCATGTTTGAAACACCACCTCACATCATCATAAGGGTTCAAAACCACTAAGAAACCCATACTAAGTTCCCTAGAAGGGATTACTGTCATATTTAATGATTGGGTTTATCTCCAAGGTCAAAAGGAAAATCAAATTTGGGAAAGGGAATTAGAATAGAAATTAAGGTAAGACCATGACCTTTTACCCAATATTGAAAAAAGGCAAAGTTAGGAAAGGGAATTAGAATAGAAATTAAGGTAAGACCATGACCTTTTACCCAATATTGAAAAAAGGTGAGAAACCATATATACCATGAAGGAAGTTCAAGAAATAATATGATAAGAAATATTAAATGAAAATAAAATTTAGGAAGTTAGGAAAGGGAATTAGAATAGAAATTAAGGTAAGACCATTACCTTTTACCCAATATTGCAAAAAGGTGAGCAACCATATATATCATGAAGGAAGTTCAAGAAATATTATGATAAGAAATATTAAATGAAAATCAAAGTTAGGAAGTTAGGAAAGGGAATTAGAATAGAAATTAAGGTAATACCATGACCTTTTACCCAATATAATGATTCGGTTTATCTCCAAGGTCAAAAGGAAAATCAAAGTTAGGAAAGGAAATTAGAATAGAAATTAAGGTAAGACCATGACCTTTTACCCAATATTGAACGAAGGTGAGCAACCATATATATCATGAAGGAAGTTCACGAAATATTATGATAAGAAATATTAAATGAAAATCAAAGTTAGGAAAGGGAATTAGAATAGAAATTAAGGTAATACCATGACCTTTTACCCAATATTGAACGAAGGTGAGAAACCATAGATATCATGAAGGAAGTTCAAGAAATATTATGATAAGAAATATTGAATGAAAATAAAAGTTAGGAAAGGGAATTAGAATAGAAATTAAGGTAATACCATGACCTTTTACCCAATATTGAATGAATTTGAGCGACCATAGATATCATGAAGGAAGTTAAATAAATATTATGATAAGAAATATTAAATCTTTTATGCAGAGGCTTAAATTATGAGTAAATTGAATTTAACTACTTTTATTATGAGATATGAACAGTCAATTCTTAGCAGAAGCAATGAGCCTTAATGAGGTCTACGGGTCTAATAACACCAATAATAGCATGTTGAAAGACCATTGATCCCAGTATTTTGATTACGTAACTAACATAAGATATTACCTATTCTAACAAAGGTTGTACATATTCCATAAGGTTGAATACACTGTAACCACTTACATGATAATAGAAGCCCCCATTACACTAGTTAACACAGCGAATAGAACACCTAGACTAGTGTATATTACATAACTATTATTGGCTATTCTCTAAGCTATCAAGAAATAAATTGGCTATTCTTTAATATTGAACGAAGGTGAGCAACCATAGATATCATGAAGGAATTTCAAGAAATATTATGATAAGAAATATTAAATATTTTTTTGCAAAGGCTTAAATTCTGAGTAAATTTAATTTAACTACTTTTAATGAGATATGAACAGTCAATTATTAGCAGAAGAAATGAGCCTTAATGAGGTCTACGGTTCTAATAACACCAATAATAGCATGTTGAAAGACCATTGATCCTAGTATTTTGATTACATAACTAACATAAGTTGTTACCTATTCTAACAAAGGTTGTACATATTCCATAAGGTTGAATACACTGTAACCACTTGCATGATACTAGAAGCTCTCATTACACTAGTTAACGCAGGGAATAGAACACATAGACTAGTGTAGATTACATAACTAGTATTGACTATTCTCTAAGTTTTCAGCATCATACGAATTAAGCTTCTCGTTTCTCAAAGACAGAGACAGCTTACAGAGAGGTATTTCAAATCCTTACTAATCCAATATCGGAGAAAAGAGACGAATAGCTGATTTTCTATTTGCTTAAAATCTAGTTTCTTTTCAATTTTTTCTCTGGACAATTGAGAAAGTTTAGAAAGATAAGTGGCATCATATCTAGATAATGATAGAGAAGTTGAACCTGGCCTTCTTATAGCCGGTAAATTAGAAAAAAATGCTACACGATATTCCTAAAGAGGTCAAAATGCAATCTGTAAGGTTGCACATCCGACTACAGACAGTAACTTTGAGCAGAAACAGTGAGAAAATCCTTCTTTACAAACATGGCCATTAATTAGATTGGATAGGAACATACGTTCCTGGAAATTCACAAAAAAAATTGGCCGTTAATTTGATCCCTGAAGATGTTGAAGAAAATCCCTGAATACGTTGAAGACACTAAAGACGTCGTGGAAGAACTCTGCGAACAAAAAAATTCAAAATAAAATCAAATTAAAAAAAACAACAACAACAACAAAAAAATTATAGAAAATAACAAAATTAGCAGAACCTACCTCCTCAGCGTGGCGCAACACCAAATCAACTAAATTCGTGCAGGACAGATGTGAGCGCAACACCAAATCAAATAAAATCGCACAAGACAAATGTGAACAAGAAACCCAGAATAGTTTGCGGGCGATATATTTATAAAATAATAGTTCGGCCAAACTATTTTAAAATTTCGGTCGAACTAATAATTCGACCGAACTTTGTTTGTCGGTTTTCCAATCTCCGGCGAAAAATCATTTTTCCATTATCGTCAGTGTGTCGTCAATGTAAACGGAAGAATGAGTTCAGCTGAACTAATTTCAAAAGTTCGGCCGAACTCCTGAATAGTTTAGCCGAACTTTGACAAATGTTGGGTTGAACTATGGAGGAAAAAAAATTTCTGCCCCGAATTCTCACAAAAGTGCTACCCATCTTCACATTTTCACCCTTATATTTTCATATGTGTATGTAATTATTTTTAGTAATTAGTTGGTGATGAAGACAAGAGACAATCTTGTCAATAGTTTGTAGGAGGATTGATATTGCACATCTATTTCATTTCATTTTAGGTATCAAAACTTTTGAAAACTAATTAATTCTAAATAGTTTTCCTCTATATATTACAAAATATATCTTGAAGAGTAGTCTTAATAATTTATTGCATCAAGATTACTCTTGAAATTTTTTTTTTTTTTTTTTTTATGTTGGAAATAATTTATTTCCTTGAAGAATATTTTGATGATTTTTTTTATTTATAATCTATTTCACAAAGCCAAGAAATAATGTTTTTTTGAATTTTTTTTAATAAGTGGACAAATTTATAAAATATTTACATTATTTGTTTCTCCAAAAAATTATCACATCTCCTTCAAGAATATTTTGATTTGTTTTGATGTTTATAAATACACATTTTCCTCTTATAAATATTTTGAATACATTGTTATATGAAATTACTCTATTAGTACTTTTGAATATATTTTGAATATATGTAATTGTCTATTAGCAATTAGTTGGTGACGAAGAAGGGAGACGATCTTGTCAAAGCTTAATTTGCACTTTGTGGGAGGATTGATTTTGCACATCTTTTTCTTTTTAATTCTAGGTATCACAAATTTTGACAACTAATTATTTGTTAATAGTGTCCCTCTACATATTACTAAATATATCTTGAAAAAATATTTTTTTAATAATCTATAGCCTCAATAATAACAACATCTAATGCATCTAATGCAAAAAATCAAATAGGATTAGAAAACAACATCTACACTAAAATCAATGCACCTAATGGAAGTAAGAAAATGAAATTAGAAATCAACATCTACACTGAAATCGATGCATTTAGTGCAAGCAATCAAATAGGATTAGAAATCCACATCTACACTGAAATCCATGTATCTAGTGAAAGCAATCAAACAGGATTAGAAATCCACAACTACATTGAAATCCATGCATCTAGTGAAAGCAATGAAATAGGATTATAAATCCACATCTACACTGAAATCAATGCATCTAGTGCAAAAAATCAAATATAATTAGAAACCAACATCTACACTGAAATCAATGCATCTAGTGCAAGCCATCAAATAGGATTATAAATCATCGTTTACATTGAAATAAATGCATATAGTGCATTCTTCCCTCTCATCCATCTAATCTTGAAAATATTTTTAATAATTTACAGTCTTAAGATTAACAACATCTAATCCATCTAATGCAAACGATCAAATAGGATTAGGAAACAACATATAAACTTAAATCAATGCATATAATGCAAGCAATCAAATAATATTAGAAACCAACAGCTACACTGAAATCAATGCATCTAGTGCAAGAAATAAAATATAATTAGAAATCAACATCTACACTAAAATCAATGCATCTAGCTTAAGCAATCAAATAAGATTAGAAATCACCATCTACATTGAAATCAATGCATCTAGATCAAGCACTAAAATAGGATTAGAAATCAACATCTAAACTGAAATAAATGCATCTGGTGCAAGCAATTAAATATAATTATAAATAAACATCTACATTGAAATCAATGCATCTAGTAAAGGCAATCAAATAGGATTAGAAATCATCTACACTAAAATAAATGCATATAGTACTATAAATATTATTCCCTCTCTCCCCCTCCATATATCTATATCTCCCTCCATCTCTCCTTATTTTCCTCTCTATCTCTCCCCCCAAACACACACACACACTCTCTCTCCATATCTTTCTATATCTCGCTCCCTCTCTCTATCTCTCTCGTATTCCCTCTCTTCACATCCCATCTGTATCTCGATCCCCTCTACCTCTCCTTTGTCTCTCTATATCACCCCCAAAACATACACACCCTTTCTCTATATCTATATATCTCTCCCTCCCTCTTCTTATCCCTCTCTCTCCCTCATCTATCTTTCTTCCCTCCTGCTCTCCTCTCTCCCTCTATCTCTCTCAACCTTTCTCTCTATGCATTTATTATTGTTAGGTGTGGAGCCTAATTATCATCTTAATTTAGAGATTTTTGTTTCAACCGGATGTATACCTCGGGAAGACTGTACACCCATATGCGCGGGGGGTGCAGGGGGGACTTATCCCCCCCACGGGGGGTTCGAGGGAGGTGATACCCCCCGGCTGGGGGGTCCGGGGGCCAATGGTCCCCTGGTGGGGGTTCAGGGGTAACACCCCTGAAGCCAAAAATAAATGTACAATTTCGTTGTTAAATATTGTAATTTCATAGTCAATCTGGATCGTTCATTAGGCGGATGATCTGATGGAATAATTTATGTTTAATTTAGTGTTTTTTTCCCTAGAAGGAAACCCCATGGTTCATATGAGGGAATAGGATTGCGGTTGTGTGTGGTGTGTATTCTAAGTGAGAAAGAGAAAGGGGGACTGTGTGAGTGAGTAGAGGATATTATAGTTGATCTATTGTAGGTTGTGTCTCTTAATTTTGTTAGATAATATAAAGGAAAGATTGGTTGTTTCTTCGTGGACATAGCCCAAGTTGGGTGAACCACATATATATGTGTCTCTCTTGTTTTATATGTTTTCTATGTTTGTATTTTTGCATATTTTTATGTGTTCCATTGCTCTGTGATATATAATTTTCTAAAAATTCTTACATCCCTCTCTCTTTCCCTCCAACTCCATCTCTCTCTCCCTCCCTCTCTCCTTCTCTCTCTCTCACATTCTCTCTCTCTTCCTTCGTCTCTCTCCCTTTCTCACCTACCTTTGTCTCTCTCCCCCCTCTCTCTCTCTTCACCCTCCAATTCTTTCACTATCTCCCTCCTACTCTATTTCTCTCTCCTTCTCTTCCCCCTTCCTTCCAACTCTCCTTATTTGTCTCTCTATCTCACCCTAAAACATACACACTCTCTCTCCTCTCTCTCTCTCTCTCTCAACTCTTCTATCTGTATGTCTTTCTTATTCATTTTATCTCTATATCTCCCTTGTCACTACCTCTATCTCTCCACTTCTATCACTTTATATCTTTGTTCTTCCCTCCATATATATCTCTAGAGTTAATATATATCATGGTATATTAACATATATTATAATATAACAAATTGAATATCATATTAAATTTAATATTGTATTAATCCAAAGTTGTTAGATTTAATAATTTTTTTTATAGAATGATAACAAAAATTATAATAAAACTACATCAAATTAATATTTTCAAATATTAGAACTTTTATGTGGAAATATTTGTCTTTAAAGACTTTAATATATCCATAGGATATGGTTTTTCCCTTTAAATATCCATTTCACAAATATTTAATCAAAAGAAATATTAAAAGATTTTAAAGCATGATTTTTGATTCTTTGTGTTCAATTAACTTTTTTCATTTGATCGAAGAGATGCTATTAGCTTTACTAAATTTGAGTAAAGATGTTTAATATTTTACCTAATTTGGAATTTTAATGTGGTAAAGTTTTTTGTTAAAGGTAAATTTAAAATCCATTCAAATTCACGTATATGATAAAGGAACTATTAAACACATGAGATAATTTATTATCCATTCAAATTATATATAATAATACAATTTTATATTTTAATAATTAATCTTAGTCCATTAGTAAGATTTAAAAGTTATATATGCTTTAATATTGAAGCTAATGTTGTGGTCGACATTCGTAAAAAATATTTTTATTATTTTTTTAGGACGTGACATACTTACACACCAGGGTTATACTGGGTTGTAGAATCTGCCTCTCGGCGTAATGAAGAATCACTGAAGAGAATGGTTTTGTGTGGTTAACCCATAATCGTGATGAACAAATATCCGAGGATAGACATACCCTATAATTTTTTTAACCAATTGTGATATTGACAGTGTGTGGCCTAGTGTAACACCCTCTTCCCACATATAACCAAGTAACCAACCAACCAGTTTAAACATGTGACGAGAGGATACTAATATGAGATTCAACCTCCTAGATGACCTTAAGGAAGTGGAACCAACGAAAATACAAACAAAACACCTTACACTACATCATTGATATCCCCAGGAGGTAACTCAACCTTCCACGGTAATATTCCCTGAGGGGGGACTTATTTTTAGCCCCTAAAAGGCTTAGTCGCGGGCTTGTAAGGGAAAGGGAGCAGCTATAGGCCCTACAACTATGGGTTATCCTTTTCAAGGTAGCGGCTAAGGCCCAAAAAGCAAATTTTATGCATGTAGCTCCAGGATCTGTGCCACATCTTCAGCCCCTGAGCCCAGGTCACTGCCCAGAACTTCTTGTAACTTCAGGAGAGGTTAAATAGTTACAATAGAACAAACATATGGAAGAAATCACATCAATCGGAATCCATCTGACCCCACCCATCCATGAATGGAATTTCGTCAAACATGTCACAAACATATCATCTACAGTTATAAGCAACATATTTAAACAAAGGAGTCTCTTTATTATCTGAGAATGGCTAAGAAGCATTGCTCCCCTACATCATAAACCATCATACAATCAATTTCACCATAGATACATGGGATAATAATTTACATGCAAAAACATGAATAGAGCCATACATCATCATTAATCGAATGCTTGCTTATAACCAGCAAATAACAACATAAATACCATGAATACAATAGTAATGAAATCCATACATAAACTAGTATATTTTCATACATAATACTGGAGAAATGAGCTCTTCATTATTCAATGTAAAAACCAACCAGAGATGGTACTTCCACATTCCACCCGACCATAGATTGGATAAGCCAAATCTACTTCAACCAATCACCCTCGTGCCATATTCCAAGCATGAATGTGGGACTTAAACCAAAAGAACCAACCAGGGCATCCCAAGGCTAAACCACCTCACCCTCATCAATACACATGTCATAACCAGCTTTATCGTGATCTACACTGATCACTAGACCAACATAAGCATGGATATCACCATATTCTCTCCACCTACACTGTAGGGAATTTTACTGTCTCCTAATCTCTCAAGCTTTACCGCAACTCATAGTCTAAATCATGGGTCACTAGGCCCTAAACCTAGACATACTCTCAAGGCCTTACCACAATCCAAAACTCAGGATTCATGGGCCTATAATGGATATTTGACCACCTCTAGGCTTTACCGTATATCCCACCATTCATCCATCGAGGATTCCTAGGCCCACAGAGGCAACACAATCTTGGCTTTATTGAAACCCATAGTTTGGCTTAGAGGTTACTAGGTCAGTGGCTCTACCATGATCCAGATTCTGGTTTAGGGACCACCAGGCCATGTACTATATCAATTCGGATATCCACCCCACTCAAATTTGAATCCATCTGGCAATCCAGCTAAAGCAAACATGATAACTCCACAACACCGTAGCTATCCGAAAATGGCAAGGCTAGGATGAATACACTGTCACCCCTGTAAAAACTGATGCCAAGACAGGAAATAACCACATGCAACATCATGCATGCAAAATATAGCAAGGAAAATACACATGCAAATCGATGTTTGCCAATAATATTGTTGTAGTTGCTTGATTCCTACTTCTCCTTGCTTTCTTCCTCCTTTTTCCTACTTTCTTGCCTTTCTTTCTCAAATGCTAAAGTGCCCCAAAAAATTTAAGTGTCCAATATGAGAGAGAGAGAGATAGAGAGAATAATGAGAGAGCTCCAAAAATGCACTAACATAAGGTACCAACTAATCCTTAGAATCCCTTTTATAAAATAGGCCTCTATTTTCTTCATTTTCCATTATTTTCCTTCAATTTCCTACTCCCATGAAACTGTGACCTTTTAACTCCCTTTTCTCCTAATTTCCATTATTTTCATAAATAACTGTGCCAAAATGTCATTTTTCCTTTCCAAAGACTTTGCCTTTGCCTTTGCCAATTTCCTTAGCCATAATAAACCAAATCAACATCCCCTAGGATGTTTTTCCCAACATTCATCTTGGAATAAGTGTCCCATCAACCATGGTTATTATTTGTAACTTTATTACATGGAATTTTCATCAGGGTTGTTACAAAACCCTCCCCCTTGGGGAACACCGTCATCGGTGTTCAACCGCACATATACCTCAGAAAAACCGCTGAAAAGACAACATATTGCCCATGGATATTTATACCTTAGCTCATTGTAGTATTTACAATCAATAACATGCTCAAAATAAAAACCATCATGACAATCATAATGTGTACTGGAGATTTATAATACATCTCATTACCATATTTACAATAATATACACATATGCACATTTTCTCAACCAGCAAATAAAAGGATATGTTGCTCATATCAACGACAAGGGAATCCAGAGGCAGACACCTCCACCCTCAGAGTAATACCAGGATTCACCTCCTTCTCAAGAAGTCCATAATACATTTTCAAAGTCAAATCTACATCCAATTTCCATCGCTACCATTATGTGCCACTTGTCCTCTTGATGAATAGTTATAGGCTCATTGTTCTAGGGCTGTTAATTTTAGATAACCATGGTATGTTCCTATGCTTAATTCAGTTTTAATTCAATCTTTCTTATAGGCCCAATTAAATTTAACAATCACATAAACATGAAAGTAAAATGCTAATAGAACATATTAATAGATCAGCAAAAGATAAGCCAAATAATATATCAGAATTTGTAATTATTCTTGTCCAAAAAATATAGAGAGAAACAATTGTTACAGTAGTCAACAGGATGCCCTAGCCATCAAAGACTTTGGCTGGCCAAACCAACTCTTCCAATATACAAGATCAGCCTTCCTCCAGGAGTCACACACACCTCAAAGACAGCTCCCAAACAGTCAATGCAAGTCAATAAAATCCATTCAAAGTAGAAGTCAATGCTAGTCAACATTGTGGTCAAAGTCAATGTTTAGCATCGATTTTTTTTCCCATCAGTATGGCCTCCAAAAATCATAATTTTTGTGCTAAAACTATAGTCAAACTTCAAGGGTTGACCCAAATTCAACACTGTCCAAAAAGCCCTAAAAACAGTTCAAAATTTTCCAGCTCCAGCTTCACACGTGGGAGAGAGAAAGAAGCCTCCAAAGGCTATACGAACCAATCAGATGAAGAGAAATGTGTGTGATGATATGATGAACAAATGAGCCTCAAGTATCCATATATCCATCAATGAGGGTGTATGACACATATTTTGGGGCTTGTGAGCGTACATTACAAATCTAGCCGACCTTGACAATTTTCACGTGTGGAAAATAAAATCAAAATATAATTTATGTGCATCCAAACAAGATGATATTTAGATCAATCTTGCATCTCTCTAAAAGAGGAATCCAACAAAAGTATCATCATCACCATATGAGCAATGAAACATGGAGTTTGGACCTAGTTGCCCAAAATTAACACTCCCTCTCAACTAGGGATAACTTCATCTTTCCACTTGTGATGTCTTGTCATACAATACCATAGTGTACTATCACATATCATCCTGCAATTCTATGTCATCCTACTGTAACATGCTTTGTGAGCTCTCAAGGAAAACTAGAGAGAGTGAGTCACAAAGACATCACACTCTTCTTACCTGAAGTCAGCTTATAGGTAAAAACCTCAACCAGACTCAAGAGTGAGCCACATACTGACCCGAAGTCAATTTAGAGGTAAGAACCTCATCAGATTTGATCTCATATCAAGGTGTTGGACACGTCCCATCCTAGATATAGAGAGTACGGCAATCCCCTATGCGTCCATCGATTCTGCTATCGGTATATATCCACATTTCCCACCTTATTGACCAAATAAGAGGTACTTCCCATGAGTCTGAAACTCCATCGGTAGGATGCATGTGGGACATAGATCAAAGAGAGGGTGAACCAGCCCAATATCACAACAGTGGGGAAGAAGCACACCAACAAGTTTTGGTGAACCTCACCATGTGTTTGCTTATAGCTCCAAGAATTTATCCCCAAGCCCCCTAAAACTCCTAGAGCTCATAGTCCAACTCAAGTGGGGCCCTCAAAATAGGGTTTGTCCACGATACCAAGCTTCTCACGGAAGGTTAGGAATTTGACCTTCCCGAGGGGTTTCGTGATAATATTTGTGACATGCTTATTTGTCCCAATGTGATGGAGCATTATGGCACCTTGATGTACCATGTCCCAGACAAAGTGGTACATAATATAAATGTGCTTGAATCGGTCGTGGAACACGGGATTATCAGAAAGACGAATCCCACTCTTGTTATCACAAAGGATAATGGTGGTATCTAGCACATGTCTAAAAATATCACTAAAGATATTTCTCAACCAAACAGCTTCACAACATACCATAATCACTGCAATGTATTTGGCCTCGGCAATGCTCAAAGCAACTAATTTATGCTTCCTTCTCATCCAAGATATCGAATCAAAACCAAGAGTGAAGCAACATCCATATGTGCTCTTATGATCCACCACACTGCTTGCCCAATAAGCATTGGTATATCCATGGAACCTCATTCTCTCGATAATGTATCTCATCCCATGGTTGATTGTGCCCCAAAGATATCTCAGGATATTTTTGGCACCAATCCAGTGAATGTGATGAGGGTCAACCATATATTGACTCAATTTTTTCACTGCAAAACATATGTTCGAACGTGAGTTCACTAAGAATATTAATTCCCCCATGAGTTGATGATACTCGGTGAGATTTCCCAACTTGGGCCCAGCATTACTTCCACACAACTTCTTAAAGATGACTTCCATCGGAGTAGTCACGGACTTGCTATCCACCATCCCAAATCTCTCTCGCAACTTCACAACATATTTTCCTTGTGAAAGGAAACTCTCACCTAGATTTTTTCAAACCTCCAAACCTATGAAATAGTGCATCATTCTGAGGTCCTTCATCTCAAACTCGGAAGCTAACTCCCTCTTACATTGATGAATGAGAGGGTCGGCACCTGTCAGGAAGAGATCGTTCACATAGAGAACCAGAATGAGAGGCCATTCTTTATCAACCTTAAAATAAAGGTTGGGATCAACATCAGTTCGAGTGAAGCCCAACTCCCTCAAGTAGCTATCAATCCTCTCATACAGATCTGAAAGGATCTTCGCACGTGAAAGATTTTTTTTTACTTTGCGCCATGTTGATTTCAAGTTGGCGGAAAAGTGTTTAAGTGGATGAAATTACGGTTAATGAGTTTTTATTTCTCACACATTTATTATGCATTATGTGGGGGAAATGTATCATGCATTTTTCATTATTTATGATTAATTCTTTTCATGCGGTGATCATGTATTTAATTATGCATTTTATGAGCCTTTACTAAACTCATGCATTATTATTCACTTTTTATATAAATTATTAATATTTGTGAGAGGACTTTGTCTCACATGTTATTCATTTAATGTAATTATGGAAATTGGTTTTTATGTGAGAAACCACCTCACACCAATTTATATTTTTCTCAAATTGTAGGTTGAGATAATCAAGGGCATGGTTGAAGAGTCCTTAGGTGGTTTTGAGACCTTTCCCAATTATGAGCCTGAGATAATTGGAGGTCCTACTTTCATGGATCTTGTTTTTCCTTCCTTGTAATTAGGTCCTACAATTGGGGGTCTTGTAATTAATTCTCTTTTTCGGAGAGTGAGTGAGGAAAAACTATATATATTACTTATGTGAGCCATGTAAAAGGGGAGAAGAAAGGACAAAATGCTTAGCTATTAAGATCCATAGTTCTTGGCTAATGATCGGCCATAGTGCTTGAATGTAAGAGAGCTTTGAGAGCTTAATTTGAAGAAGGAATATAGAAGATCTACATTCCAATTGAAGTAGATCCAGAGATGTAGCCACAGAAATATGGAGGGGTGAAATCTGTTACCAACATCAATTGTCTCTCTCTTATTTACTTGCATGTGCTTTCTTGATATTTTATGTATGTTTAAGCATTATAATCGATGAAATAATGTGCTCAATTAAACCAGTATAAGACACGATAAATTAAAATTTCCTCACACCGTAAATGATGGTTAGAGTAGTACTTGAATTGTGATCGGATCAAGTTTGGTATCAGAGCAAGTGACTACTTTGCAGCTTTGCAGGATGGGCAGAGGAGCAAAGAACGCTGGAAGAATGCAAGAGTTGCAAGAGATAAATGACAACAGTCAAACTGACAATGCAAAATTGAGAATATTTTTGCAGGTAGTTAAAGAGGATTAGGAACTTCAAGAGATTATACGAGCCAAAGAGGATTTATTGGCTAAGTTTCAGAAGCTTGAAACGATGGATGTTGGATCTCAAACCGAGGTATATGATGTTACTTCATGTTCTGTTCTCTCCCAGTATGAAACTAATGTTGGCATGAAAATCCTCACAAAGATGGGGTATAAAGGAGGTGGACTTGGAATTAATGGCCAATGAGGCACCTAGCCATTGGAGGTTGTACCAATACAACCATTTGAAAGCTTGGATTATGGACAGGAAGAGAAAGCTGTTGATATTGCAACAAGATGATGAGCTTAGTGGAAAGGAGTCGCCTTCACTAAGTGGGCCCGCAGGCTATTTTTGGCGCAAAGTCTATTTTTAGACATATGGATCATGTTCTATGAGTTGCAGGATGTTGTTTATGGATGGTTGATAAATTCAGAAAAAATATATGGACTTCTCTTTTTAGACATACTGGGCAGAATCTATTTTAGTTTGAGATTAAATAGATATAATAGATATTGTTAAATATTGTAATATTTGTTCTAAACATTAATACTTATTCTGGAGACTTAGTTGATGAGATGGCACGGGGCGCTGGAAAGGTCGCTGTTCTTTAGGGGTTAAGTGGAGCTATTGCATGGATACTTCAGTTAGAACTCATGTGACAGAGTTTGGTGGAGTTGATTGAGGAAGTTAGTGGAGTTGTATTCAGTTGAAATAATCTAAACATAGTTGAGCTATTTGTATTCATTTTAAATAATTGATCAAATTAGTGAGAGTGGTGTGAATTAATTATTAATTAATTCACTAATTATAAACTCATAAATCAACTAAAGAATGCATCAGTTAACTTCAGTGCATGGACAGTTTCAGTGGAGACCTGTGCAAGAATAGGTGAAAGAGCAAGTTAACTATCAGTTGTGACTATACTGTTGCTATTTGCAACACACAGATAGGTGGAGTAGCCCATGAGGATTGCGCAGTTCAAGCCAGGTGGTTTATCTATTTAATGAGGCCATCCCATAGCATTGAAAACGCAATAGAGGCTGGCTATCAAGTGGCAAAAGATTGGAGCATGTGTTTTGCTAGATCTAGCTTGATAGTGTGTAGCAATTGAGGTTGTGCATGAGAGCTTGTGAGGAGCTTTTGTACTATGATTGTTACATTATCTCCATGACATATAATATACAGATATTTGGGGTTTTCAGCTTTAAGCTTTCCCATTAAATACTATGTTCATATGTGTGATTGTTTGTGGTTTTAATATATGCATGCAATTGATTTTATTTCCGCATGTGATGATCAATGGTAGAAGAGATTTTGTATTATGCATGAAGTTAAAATAGTGTGTGATCAGGAGAATCTTGGTGAATAATATCTCATTTATTCAAATTTCTACATGGTATAATAGTGTTATTGATCATTGGAGCAATTGCAAAACATTGAAGCGGTTGAGTTTTGTGCTGGTGGAATTCGAATTTGCAGCAGTGTTTTCTTGGTGTCGAAGTTGAGATGTCTTTCAACGGATTGCGATTGGAGTATGCTCTTGAGGGTAGCTTGAATTATATTGCATGGAAGGACAGGATGGAGGCGGTGCTAGATGACAATAGGTTGAAGGAGTTCATAGATGTTTGGGAATTAAACTCTTCTCATGATACTACCGTGCCAGCGCATGTGGAAAAGAAGACAGCAGATGTGAAGGATTCATTTGAAGATTGTGAGGGAAGGATCACATAGTGTCCAACCTTCATAGTGAAGCTACTCCATTCTTGATGCGGCACTTCGACGATTTATTCCAAAGCAAGAGCGACAGAGGAAGTTGGCGCTCAGATGAACTTCAGAGAAACATAAAGATGGAAAGGCGGCAGTATGCCCAAATGGCACCTCAAGTTCATCCAATGCGAGATGAGCTTGGGAGATATGTGGAACATTGTGATGATGAGGACTTGGTGAGCTTGGCTCTCCTAGGGCTTTCGAAGAGTTGGCACTCCTATCAAGACTCTGTCAATGGTCGGGAGAAATTTCCAGGATGGGAGCGACTTTGGTCGGATCTTGTGCAAGAGGAGATAAGGCAGAGTACCAAGGACGGATCTTCATCAAAGAACTCTAATGAAGAGAATTGCGCTTTGGCTACCAAAGCAAAGAAGGGGAAGAGAAAGAAAGCTTCTCAATCCGGTGCGAAAGGCAAGAAGGAGGACATGTCCAAGGTGAAGTGCTTTCACTGTCACCAACACAGACATTACGCCACTAATTGTCCACAGAAGAAGAAAAATAAGCAGGTTGCTGGAACTGCAGCTGGAGAGGCCTTAACCTCGCAGTTTGAGCTGGATATTTCACTGATTGCATGCTTGGTTTCAAGTGTGATGGGTTCAGTGTGGTTTCTGGACAGTGGTGCGTCTTTTCACATGACAGGAGATCGAGATTTGTTTACTTATCTGGATGAGAAAGATCTTGGTGTGCACATCGAGATGGGCGATGATGGTAGATACAGTGCGACCGGTATCGATACCATTTCCTTTGAGAGGGAGTCTAGTAAACCCTTCAGATTGAAGGAAGTGATGCATGTTCCAGGATTGACGAAAAATATTATCTCTGTGGCAATGTTAGAAGACAAGGGATATGATGTTGTCTTTAGCGAGGGAAAGGCTTTCCTGCGCAGTAAGGAAAATGGTGAGACCCGGAGGATAGGGGTTTGAGTTAAGAACCTTTATCAATTGCAGGTAGATGGTTGTGTAGCAATGGCAGGAAAGGCAGAAGGAGTGGTGAGCCGGGATTATGGCGAGTTGTGGCACCAGAGATTGGGCCACCTTCACCATGGAGCTTTGAAGATACTGCAGCAGATTTCTACTAGGCTTCCTAAAGGCACTCTTGCGCAGTCAGATCAGTGCAAGGGGTGTACCTTGGGAAAATTTTTGAAATCCACCTTTCACGAGAAGGATAGTCGTGCCACGACGATCCTTGAGATAATTCACACAGACGTGTGTGGACCTTTCTCATTAGATTTGACAGCAAAGCACAGGTATTATGTGATACTTGTTGATGATTTTTCTCATAAGTGCTGGATCTTCTTCATGCAGAAGAAGAGCGAGACTTACTCAAAGTTCTGTGAGTTCAAGGCACTGGTTGAGAAATAATCGAGGAAGAAGGTGAAGGCTCTAAGGAGCGACAATGGTGGTGAATTCATCTCTGGCGAATTCAAGGACTTTTGCAACGCAGAAGGAATTCGAACAGAGCTCATAGCACCTCATAACCCACAGCAGAACGAGGTTGCTGAGCGGAAGAACAGAACGATCGTGGGTGCTGCACGGGCGATGTTGCATGATCAGGGCCTACCCATTCACTTGTGGGCGGAGGCATGCAATACTGCAGTATATGTGCAAAATCGTTGTCCTCACAGGATACTTGGCATGAGTACACCCGAGGAGGCATTTTCTGGTAAGAAGCCTGATATTTCCCATTTGAGGATTTTTGGTTCACATGTTTACATTCATGTGACGAAGGATGCCAGGAAGAAGTTGGAGCCGACTGTGGAGGTTGGGATATTTGTGGGGTACATTGATACGCCCCATAACTATCGTGTGTATTTTCCAGATAGTCGCAAGACTGTTGTGCGACGGGATATCAAATTTCAGGAGGAGAAAGCCATGAAGTGTTCGCTTGAGAGGGAGCCACACTTGCATGCAGATGAGGAGCTATTAGTTCCTAAGGATGAGTCTCGGGATGTGGATCAGCCACAAGATGAGGTTCATGGAGTGGAAGAGACCACTCCCGGCGGCGCGGCCATCATGGGAGGCGGAGCGCACTACGAGAAGGCCCGACGGCGAAAGCAAGATGGAGAGAAGGTTGTAGGACCACCTACAGCACAGCGCAGACAGAGGCAGTCACCGGATCGGTACACGGATACATGGCTCTTGTGAGTCAATGTGTCGTGACGGAGCCATATCCTCTTTTGAGGAAGCTGTGGAGGATCCCGCATGGGTAGATGCCATGGTGGAAGAGTATGATTCGAGTGTCAGAAATAGTGCATGGGAGATTGTCCCAAGGCCGGAAGGGAAATCAGTGGTGGGTTTGAGATGGATCTACAAAGTGGAGCAAGCAGTTGATGGGAGTGTGGAGAAGTACAAGGAAATATTTGTTGCCTGAGGCTTCTCACAGATTGAGGGGATCGACTATGAAGAAACTTTTGCACCTGTCGCAAGGTATTCTTCCATACGGACTATCCTTGCTCTCTCAGCGCAGATGGGGTGGCACATTCATCAGATGGATGTGAAGGCTGCGTTCCTCAACGAATTCATTGAGGAGGAGGTGTACATAGAGCAACCTAAAGGTTTCAAAATCTTCAGCAGCGAGTCACATGTGTGTAGGCTCAAAAGAGCGTTGTATGGGCTGAAACAAGCACCTCATGCTTGGTACACATGGATAGACAGTTATTTCACCGGACTTGGATTCTCCAAGAGTGAGGTGGATCCGAACCTATACCAGATTGTGGTGGAGGGTAAGTTGTTGATCATTGTACTTTATGTAGATGATTTGATTTTGACAGGTGATGAGTTGTTGATACTCTCATGCAAGGAGGATCTTGCAAAAGAGTTTGAGATGAAGGACTTGGGCCTCCTTCATTATTTCCTGGGATTGGAAATTTGGCAGCGCAGTGGTGGACTATTTGTTTCTCAGGGTAAGTATGCCCAGGAGATACTGGAGAAGTTCAACATGCATGGCTGCAAGCCTGTTGATACTCCTCTTCCTAGTGGTTGGAGGAATGAGGATGCTACTTTGGCAGAGGTAGTGGATGCCATTGTTTATCGACAGTTGGTGGGGTCGCTTATGTATCTGGTCAATACACGACTTGACATATGCTATGCTATTAACCAGATTTCACAAGCTATGGTTAAGCCAACCAAGCTCTTCTGGAAGACAGGAAAGCATGTATTGAGATATCTCATAGGCACATCGGGATATGGATTGTGGTACAGAAAGTCGGATGAGGTGAGGCTATGTGGCTTCACGGATGTAGATTGGGCAAGGAGCCCAACGGACAGAAAGAGCACATCTGGAGGGATTTTCAGTATCGGGTCAACAACATTTTTTTGGTACAGTAGGAAGTAGAGATCCGTGGCACTAAGTTCAGTAGAGTCCGAGTATATGGCAACGAGTTTGGTTGCATGCGAGGCTATATGGATGAGGAAGATCCTGGTCGGGTTATTCGGTTCACACTTAGAGCCTACTGTGATTTATTGTGATAATCAGAGTTGCATCAAACTCTCGGTTAATCCAGTATTTCATGATAGATCTAAACACATTGACATCCAGTATCATCATATCAGATATTGTGTGCAACGGAAGGTAATGTTACTTTCATACATTCCTACGGAGGATCAGGATGCTGATATCTTGACGAAGGCGCTCACCAGGAGAAAATTCGAATACCACAAAGGCAGGATAGGGGTTGCAGATAATCCATATCTTGTTGAGAGGGCGTGTTGAGATTGCAACAAGATGATGATCTTAGTGGAAAGGAGTCGCCTTCACTAAGTGGGCCCGCAGGCTATTTTTGGCACAAAGTCTATTTTTAGACTATGTCTATTTTTAGACATATGGATCATGTTCTATGAGTTGCAGGATGCTATTTATGGATGGTTGATCAAGTCGGAAAAAATAGATGGACTTCTATTTTTAGACATACTGGGCAGAATCTATTTTTAGATTGCCAGTCTAAAAATAGATATGTCGAATATTATTAGCTCTTAATAATATTTAGACTATAAACATTATCTTATTCTCTTTGAGCACTTCATTTCAGTGCACAGATGTGGCACAGGAGCTGACAAAAGGAATTACGTTATTCCTGAGGGTTATGTGGAGCTATTGCATGGATACTTCAGTTAGAACTCATGTGACAGAGTTTGGTGGAGTTGATTGAGGAAGTTAGTGGAGTTGTATTCAGTTTAACTAATCTAAACATAGTTGAGCTATTTGTATTCAGTTTAACTAACTGATACAATTAGTGAGAGTGGTGTGAATTAATTATTAATTAATTCACTAATTATAAACTCATTAATCAACTAAAGAATGCATCAGTTAACTTCAGTGCATGGACAGTTTCAGTGGAGACCAGTGCAGAAATAGGTGAAAGAGCAGGTTAACTATCAGTTTTGACTATACAGTTGCTATTTGCAACACACAGATAGGTGGAGAAGCCCATGAGGATTGCACAGTTCAAGCCAGGTGGTTTATCTATTTAATGAGGCCATCCCATAGCATTGAAAATGCAATAGAGGCTGGCTATTAAGTGGCAAAAGATTGGAGCATGTGTTTTGCTAGATCTAGCTTGATAGTGTGTAGCAATTGGAGGTGGTTCTAAGAGCTTGTGAGGAGATTTGTACTATGATTGTTACATGATCTCCATGACATATAATATACAGATAGTTGGGGTTTTCAGCTTTAAGCTTTCCCATTAAATACTATGTTCATATGTGTGATTGTTTGTGGTTTTAATGTATGCATGCAATTGATTTTATTTCTGCATGTGATGATAAATGGTAGAAGAGATTCTGTATTATGCATGAAGCTAAAATAGTGTGTGATCAGGAGAATCTCGGTGAATAATATCTCAGTTATTCAAATTTCTACAAAAGGAGAATGCTCAAAGGTAGCTAAAGCAAAAGTCGTATCTTCATCACCTGATTCCAATAAGGGATTCAAGCAACCTAGTCCCCATCAGTTCAAGGAAAAGTTGGGAAGGTATAAAATTCATTTAGATTATTCTTTTACATATAAGAGAAATGATTTCTTCCATATATATTCTAACCATGATGTAGTTAAGCATCATACAAAGAAATTATGGGTTAAAAAGACATATGTGTCCAAGAGAAGTGAGACCAAGAAGAATGAGAACCCTCTGAATCATCCTATCATGAACACACATTTGAATGGGAAACGGCATAATTTTTTCAGTTTCTGAAAGATCAGTTTCCATTGGGAGAAGAAGTGCAAGAATTTTCACCCCGAAATTTTCCACAATTCACGCAGACATATGGTGAAAGAACTCGAGAAGAAGGAGGCTCCATCCACCATTTGAAAAGCATAATTATGAGAAAAAAGTGCTTGGTGTTGGTTTGGTAAGAATTCATGATGTTTCTACAATGTTTATTTCTTCTCATTCGCAAAATTTTGAGTTTTATGGGAGCATGTATCCCTCTGTTGATGGAAAACACTCAAAATTTTCTGATTCAAAATCAAAAAATAATGGCAACGTCGCTTCAAGACACCCACGATGCCCCTATTTTTCCCACAAATTATCTAACAAAGAACTTCTATTTGAGATAAAACGGATTCGTGATGGAGGTTAATAATCAAGAGATCTACAGTTGTTGCAGGATTTCTGTGTCAAGTCAACCATTTTCACCAATGGACTACGATGTATCGATCCTGTGAAAGTGACAGCTAAACCTGCAGTCCCCATCCCTATCAGCCTTTGAATGAATTTATAAGATTCACAAGTTATGAATATGGACACTATGGAAACCCTGCCACACAGGTTTCCGAGGAAAAAAATCAGCACTCTTGAGCAAGCTGAGACAACCTTATTACTAGCCTCAGGTATGTGTGCTACCACAATCATGATGTTGGAATTGGTTCCAGCGGGGGGTACATAATTACTACCACTGATTGCTATCAGCGAACCAAAAAGCTTATCCAAATAATACTTCCAAAAATGGGAATCATGGCCACGATAATTGACCCCCCTGACATAGATTCTCTTGAAATGGCTTTGGAGCAAAACAATGTTTCTTTGTTCTTCTCTGGGTCTCCCACAAGCCCTTATCTTTGATGTATTTATATTGAGCTAGCATCCAAGATTTATCATAACAAGGGTGTGTTGGTTTGTATAGATTGTACTTTTGCAACACCTGTTAACCAGAAAGTGTTAGCACTTGGCACAGACATTGTATTGCATTTGGTAACTAAATATATTGCAAGTCATAATGATGTACTTGCAGGCAGTTTGAGTGGTTCACATAAGGTTATTGGCACAGTACGTCTTTTTAACAATGTCTTGGGAGGTGTATTAAGTCCAAAGGTTGCCTACCTGATTCTTCACAGCATAAATACCCTGCACCTTCGTGTACAACAACAAAATTCAACAGCTTTAAGGATTTCCCACACTTTAGAGGCACATCCAAATGTTTCTCGTGTCCACTATCCTGGCCTTGATAGTCATCCAGAGCATCACATTTCCAAGTGAAAAATGAGCAGATATGGTGGTGTGGTCAGTTTTGAGATTGTTGGAGACTTTCAGGCTACGTCCCATTTTATTGATTCATTAAAATTTCCTGACATGATTGCCTGTGAAGGTCCTTGTGCCATGCTTTCCCTCAATGAAATCGCAGCTGGAGACACAAATGGTGTGGGAAAATTCCCGTCGAAATCATGTCATTTGGATCCTAGTATTTGCATAGACGAGCTCCTAGCAGCATACACTGAAGATGCTAACAATGAGGTAGAAATTACACAGACGAGTAGGTGGAGATTGTGTGGCAGATTTGGTGGTACTGTTCCACGATTTTATCACCAGAATGCATATTTTGTGGCACCAAATCTAGGCATGCTCATTTTAGGTTATGCATATCGCTAAAACAAGAGGAGCTTTGGTGAGCACCAATGGTTTTATGATAAATGGTGGACATTTTATTTCCTATCTCATCAATCTGGCCTTCACCAACGCACCTAGGACATGATGTTGGATGCTCGATGTTGTTGTTGTGCCTATTGTAGTTCAGCTAGTTTTGGTGTTATATTTACCCAAATCTCCCTGTTGGTTATACAGATAGAACAAGATTGATGAAGCAGTGACCATTATTGAAAGGCTCTATCCAAATAAAAGAAGTGAGTCTCAGGTTATAGGTCTAAGAGATTCCATTACCACAGAAGATGATAAAAATACAATGTGGACTAAAATTTGCACATTTTTAAATTGACCTGAACTTAGATCAGCTGCGGTGGCAAGCATTGGGCTTTCGATCCTTCAAAAGTTTGTAGGGATAAAAACTATAATGTATTACAATCCCTCAATTGTCCTGACCTAGTTTTGGAGGTTAAGGTTTTCCAACAAACCCTTATACTACTAGCCCTTTCGGTACTGACCTGCTTGCGCAGGCCAAAGTCTCACCCGAAGCAGTATGGGAGGGTGTTGGAACTAGGTTTCCACACCCTGGGTAAGGGTAGCTAAGTTAGGCCAAGCTATGTTCAAATCTATAGCTACCATATCGTATAGTGTAGAACCCAGATCTACTAATATCCTTCGCATCCACGTGTGCAACACCAACTATAATCACAGTAACTAACAGATCATAGACTTATAGGGCATCAATGCAGTTTCCACTAGTATTCTTGCATAAAGTATAACAGAACAAATCCAAAGCGCAGCACAATCAACTATCACAGTGACTTTCGCATCTTAAGAAATAACATAGCAGCATATATCAATTAACCAGACATCATAGATTCACAGCATAATAATTCCAATAGACTCAAATACTTCAACAATACTTCAGCATTCATTAATCCTTCAAATCCACTTACAATACCCCAAAACCCAACCTGCGCACATAGCAGCAAGGTCCGCACACAGCAAGAAAGAGGCCCTCCGCACACACAACAATAGGATTCCTTACCCAAACAACCCTAACCAGATCTATCAGTTCGCACGTAGCATCAATTCTAATTCATTCCCTGTCTTTTCGACTCAAAATATTCCTCAATTTATAAAAATTCAACCTAACCTTTCCTGTGGTCCGCAACCCATGGTTGATGGACTCTAAGTCTACCCTTTAACCCATTACAATGCTTTAGGGGCTTTGACCCACCCAAAAACCCCTGCGCTATACTAAATATAATAAAAAATACACAAAATGGACCAGATTCGCAGCATTGGAGGAGACTCTGCTCCAACAGTTGGCTTGTCGTATTGGCAATAACTCTCTATGTTTTCTTCTTGCACCTGGCATAGGAGTTGTACCCTGGATAGTGAACTCAAAGGTATACCCTCTTAAATACAGAGGAATTGCAGCTACCTATCTGTGGGTCTCCAATATGATCATGTCGTAGATGTTCTTGACCCTTACCACTACCATTGGAGTCTCAAAAAAAATTATGATTTTCATGTTCATAGCATGTTTTACCTTGGAGTTCGCCATCATGTATGTGTCGGAGATGAAGAGCATGTCACTAGAGCAGCTTACAGGGTGCTAGCCTACAAATGGGTGCATCCTATTTAGTGTAATTATGGATATTGGTTTTTATGTGAGAAACCACCTCACACCAATTTTCTATTTTTCTCAAATTGTAGGTTGAGAGAATAAAGGGCATGGTTCAAGAGTCATTAGGTGGTTTTGAGACTTTTCCCAATCATGAGCCTAAGATAGTTGGAGATCCTACTTTCATGGATCTTGTTTTTCCTTCCTTGTATTTAGGTCCTACAATTGAAGATCTTGTAATTAATGCTCTTTGTTGGAGAGTGAGTGAGGAAAAACTATATATATTCCTTATGTGAGCCATTTAAAAGAGGAGAAGAAAGGCGAAAATGCTTAGATATTGAGAGCCATAGTGCTTAGCTAATGATTGGCCATAGTGCTTGAATGTAAGAGAGCTTTAAGAGCTTACTTTGAAGAAGGAATATATAAGATCTGCATTACAATTGAAGCAGATCTGGAGATGTAGCCCCAGAGAGATGGAGGGGTGAACTCCATTACAAACATCATTTTTCTCTCTCTTATTTACTTGAATGTGATTTCTTGATATTTTAAGTTCATTTATGTATGTTTAAGCATTATAATCAATGAACTAATGTGCTCATTAAACTTGTATAAGCCACAATCAACTAAAAAATCCTCACACCGTAAACGATGGTTAGAGTAGTACTTGACTCGTGATCGGATCACATACCAAGCCTTAGAGGCTTGCTTCAACCCATATAGGGCCTTCTTCATCTTGCATACATATGTGCCTCTATCTTGGACTTCAAACCCCAGAGGTTGCTCCACATAAACCTCTTCCTTGATTGAACGATTTAAAAAGGCAGTCTTCACATCCATCTGATGGAGACTCCATCCTTACGTTGCAGCAAGAGAAATGACTGAATGGATGGTGGTATAACAAGCAAAAGGTGCAAATATATCATCATAATCTATGCCTTTTTGAGAGAAGCCTCAGACAATAAATCTTGCCTTGTACTTTTCAGCACTTCCATCAACTCCATGCTTGATCTTGTAGAGCCATTTCGAGGTGACAACAAATTTGTCCTCCGATCTCGGGACCACAGCCCAGAAATAATTATTTTTTAATAGACTCTTACTCGTCATGCATAACATCCTTCCAAACTTGATTCTTTATGGCTTGTTCAAATGATCAAAACTCATTTTGTACAATAGTACTCATGCCTTCTAGGTACCCTTGGTACCTATTTAGCTTCTTACATTCATGGATTTTCCCCTTAGAGAAATACGTCTCTCAGCTTCTTCGAGAGTGTCCCTAAGCCATGAGGGTATCCTTTTATTTGAAGGAGGTGGATCTATAGGATCCATCGGACCTTCAACATCAGGCATTGATTCATCCTTTGGTTCTCTCTGCCTTCCATCTTCTTCTTGTTCTTCTCTGTATTCCTTTGAGCTAGGAAGATTCCTCACTTTCTTGATGACAAGATCTTCATCAAAGGTGACATCATGGCATATATCCATTACACTTTGACCAGGCACATAGATTCTATATTCCTTTTAGGTTTCATTGTATCCCACAAGAATTCCTTCTTCCCAGAAGCATCCAACTTGCTCCTCTTTTCATTCGACACATGAAAATAAACGGGACTTCCAAAAAATCTAAAATGAGAGATATATGGCTTCTTAGCAGAGAAGAATTCTTTGTGAGTTTTGGAATCCAATGTGGAATTTGGGAATCTATTTTGAATGTATACAATGGTGTTGGCAGCTTCTCCCCATAGAAATTTTGGAAGACCTTAGTCATAAACCATGGCACGGGTAGCTTCCAAAATGTTTCTATTCTTCCTTTTAGCAACACCATTTTTCTTGGGAGTATACACAGTGTTGGTCTCCCTCTTAATATCATTTTCCCTATAATAGTCATTAAATTCATTTGACTCATACTTGGCCCATTGTCGGTTCTCAAAATTTTTATCGTATTCCCTATTTGATTTTTAACCAAGGCCTTGAAGGTACAAAACCACTTGAATGCTTCATCCTTCTTCAAAAAAATTATATCCAAGTATTGCGGGACAAGTCATCTATAAAATTGATATAATACAATCATCCTTCCGAGGATTTTATGGGAAGCATACCAGATAGATCAAAATGTATCAATTTCAAAATATCAGATGTCTTCGTGACACTTGAGGGGAATGGTCCCCTTGTATGCTTTCCTTCGGCGCAACCCTGACATACACCTTCATGATCATCTTTGGATTCGGGCATCCTATCACCACCTTCCTTGCTTTGGGAAGGGCTTTGAAATGAAGGTGTGAAAACCTCCAGTGCCATAGCTCAGATTGAAGGGTTGTGTCACATGTCATGGCCCCGAGCAGACTTCTACCAACCTGATAGAGTGTATCAAATCTAAAACCAATATTGAAAGCTTCTTTAAAGTTCCTCCTCCAAATGCGTACCTTTCCATCGATGACTGCCACCTTGAATCCATTAGCTTCCATTACAAATATATACACTAGATTCTTCTTCAATTCAGGTACGTACAACACATCTTGCAAGTGAAGGACTTGACCTTGATTTAGATGAAGGGTCACGTTCCCTGTACCTTTCACAGGATAGGTGGCATTGTCTCCAAGGATAATTTCCATATTAATATTATTTTAAATCAAATCAAAGAGGGCTTCCTTATATCCAGTGAAGTGCCTTTATGCACCACTATCAATCAATCAATTATCTAGTGTATCAGGATGAGATGTAGTAGAGAGGGCAGATATAATAAAATATTATTTTTTCCTATCAACAACATTAGATTCATCATACCTGGAATTCCTTGACCTCTTGAAAGGTTTCCCATTTCCACTTCAATTAGAGGGATCCTTCCTCTTTACTTTGAATTTGTTTTTCCTTTTATTTCCATTCCCCCTGAATTTTTTGTTGTCATCATCTCTAGGAGAGTCCCTTCTATTGGGGCACTCTGTTGCATAGTGACCAAACTTGTTACAAGTGTAACATCTTCCTTTTCTTCCTTTGGGACCCGCTCTTCCATGGTTTTGATTTCTCAGACCACCATTGTTCCTCTTCTTTGCATGAGCGATGAAGGCAATAGGGTCACCCCCATTCCCATTCGAGGGATGTTCTCTCTTCATCATCCTTGTCTCCTCTTCAGTGCATCTCGTCAACAATTCATCAAAATCAGGAATCACGTTATTATTAAGAATCATAGTATTAAATACATACCAATCTCAGGGGAGTCCTCCAAGAGAAATGAGGATGAGCTCTCAGCCAGATACTCTTCTTGAATAGCTAGGAGATTATTTCTAATTTTTGTGAGCCTCATAAAATAGGATTGAATGGATTCATCTTTTCCCTTCGTGATATTATTCAACTTGTTCTTGAAAAAGATAACTATATTAGCATTGGTAGCCCTGAACATGTGAACCAACTTAGCATACATCTCTTTAGATGTTCCCATCTCGAAGATATAAGAAACCAAGTGCTTATGTATAAAATCCCTGATATTCATATTTGCCTTGATTTCTCCATTTCTATACTTTGTCTTTGTGGCAGCCGGTGCATTTGATGGAGGCTCATTTATCTTCCCCTACACCTAATCCATGACATATTGATCTGCTAATACCAAATCCAAAGACATCTTCCAAGCATGATAATAAAAATTATCAGTCATCTTATCATCATATTTGAAACCCTTGTAGAATGAGGAGGCCACTGGTCCTTGATAAGACAACTTATTCGGTGATTTCTTTTCACACTAACTTGGGCTTTGTCTTCAAATTAGCTCTCATTCCATGTTAATTTTAGATAACCATGGTACATTCTATGCTTAATAAAATGTTACTTCAATATTTTTTATAGGCCCAATTCAATTTAGCAATCACATAAACATGAAAGTAAAATTTTGATGAGACAGAATAATAGATCAACAAAAGACAAGCCAAATAATATATAAAAAAAATTGTAATTCTTCTTGTCTAGAAAATATAGAGAGAAATGTTTGTTACAGCAGCCAACAAGATGCCCTAGCCAGCAAATACTTTGGCTAGCCAAACCAGCTCTTCCAACATACAAGATCAGCCTTCCTCCAGGAGTCACACACACCTTAAAGACAGCTCCCAAACAATCAACGCAAGTAAAAAAAAACCAGCCGACACAGAAGTCAACGCTGGTCAACATTGTCATCAAAGGGGATTCAATCAAAGTGAATGTTCAACCTCGATTTTTGTGCCCAACAGTATGGCCTCCAAAAATCATAATTTTTGTGCTAAAACCATAGTCAAACTTCAAGGGTTGACCCAAATTTTCCAGCTTCATCTTCACACGTGCGAGAGAGAAAGAATCCTCCAAAGGCTATACGAACCAATCAGATGAAGATTAATGTGTGTGATGAGATGATGAACAAATGAGCCTCAAGTCTCTCCAAATTATATCCATCAACGAGTGTGTGTGAAACATCTTTTGGGGCTTGTGAGCCTACATTACAAATCTGGCCGACCTTGAAAATTTGCACATGTGTGGAATATAAAATCAAAATATAATTTATGCGCATCCAAAAAATATCATCTTTAGATCAATATTGCACCTCTATGAAAGAGGAATCCAAAAAAAGTATCATCATCACCATATGAGAAATGCAACATAGAGTTTGTACCTAGTTTCCCAAAATTAACACTCCCTCTAAACTAGGGAGAACTCCATCTGTCCACTTGTGCCATCCTATCATAAAATACCATAGTGTACTATCATATATCATCCTGCAATCCTCTTTCATCCTATTGTAACATTATTTGTTGTCTCTCGAGGAAAACTAATGAGAGTGAGTCACAAAGAAATCACGCTCTGCTTACCCGAAGTCGGCTTAGAGGTAAAAACCTCAACCAGACTTAATAGTGAGCCACGTATTGAGCCGAAGTCAATTTAGAGCTAAGAACCTCATCAGACTTGATCTCAAATCAAGGTGTTGGACACATCCCATCCTAGATATAGAGATTATGACAATACCCTATGCATCCATTGATCATGCTATCTGTATCTATCCACATTTCCCACATTATTGGCCAAATGAGAGGTACTTCCCATGAGTTTGAAACTCCATGGGTATGATGCATGCAGGGAATAGATTAAAGACAAGCTGAACTAGCTCAATATCACAACGGTGGGGAAGAAGCACACCAACAATGTTTGGTGAACCTCGCCCTGTGGTTTCTTATAGCTCCAAGAATTTATCCCCAAGCCCCCTAGAGCTCCTAGAGCTCATAGACCAACTCAAGCAAGGCCCTCAAAATAGGGTTTGTCCTCAATACCAAGATTCTCACAGAAGGTTAATAATTTTACCTTCCCCAGGGGCTTCATGATAATATCTGCGACTTTTTCATCAGTCCCAATGTGATGGAGCCTTATGGTGCTTCGATGTACCATGTCCCAGACAAAGTGGTACATAATATCAATGTGCTTCGATCGATCATGGAACACAGGATTCGTAGAAATATGAATCCCACACTGGTTATCACAAATGATAATTGTGGTATCTAGCACATGTCCAAATATCTCACTGAAGATATTTCTCAACCAAATAGCTTCACAACCGACCATAATCGTTGCAATGTATTCAGCCTCGACGGTGCTCAAAATAACCAATTTATACTTCCTTCTCATCCAAGATATCAAAGTAGAACCAAGAGTGAAGAAAAATCCATATGTGCTCTTACGATCCACCACACTACCTTCCCAATGAGCATTAGTATATCCATGGAGCCTCATACTCCCAACAGTGTATATCAACCCATGGTTGATTGTGCCCAGAAAATATCTCAAGATATTTTTGGCACCAATCGAGTGAATATGATGAGGGTCAACCATATATTGACTCAATGTGTTCACTACAAAACATATATCTGGACGTGAGCTCACTACTAACATCAATGCCCCCACGATTTGATGATACTCAGAGGGATTTCCCAACTCGAGCCCAGCAACACGTCCACACATCTGCTTAAAGTTGAGTTCCATCAGAGTAGTCACGGACTTGTAGTCCACCATTCAAAATCTCTCCCGTAGCTTCACGACATATTTTCCTTGAGAAATGAAAACCTCACATGTCTTTTTCCAGACCTCAAAGCCTATAAAATAGTAAATCAATCCTAGGTCCTTCATATCGAACTCGAAAGTTGGCTCCCTCTTAAATTGATGAATGAGAGGGCCAACACCTGTTAGGAAGAGATTGTCCACGTAGAGAACCAAAATGAGAGGCCTTTCTTTATCAACCTTAAAATAAATATTTGGATCAGCATCACTTCGAGTGAAGCCCAGCTTCATCAAGTAGTTATCGATCCTCTCATACCAAGCCCTGGGGACTTACTTCAACCCATATAGGGCTTTCTTCAACCCGCACACATATGTGTATCTATCTTGGACTTCGAGCCCCAAAGGTTGCTCCACATAAACCTCTTCCTTGATTGAACCATGTAAAAAGGAAGTCTTCACATCCATCTGATGGAGACTTCATCCTTGTTTTGCAGCAAGGGCAATGATTGATTGGATGATGGTATAGCGGGCAACAGGTGAAAATATATCATCATAATTTATGTCTTCCAATCTCGACACCACATCCCAGAAATCATTCTTTATAGTAGATTCTTACTCCTCGTGCATATCATCCTTACAAACTTGATTATTTACAGCTTATTCAAATGATCCAGGCTTATATTATACAATATTACTCATGGATACTAGGTACCCTTGGTACCTATTTGGCTTCTTACATTCACAGAATGTTCCCCTTGGAGCAATATGTCTCTTGGCTTCTTCGAGAGTTTCCCTAAGCCATGAGGGTTTCCTTTTATTTGAAGGAGGTGGATCTATAGGATCCATTGGATCAACATCATTCATCAGTTCATCCTTTGGTTCCTTCTGCATTCCAGCTTCTTCTTGTTCATCTTTGTCTTCCTTTGAGCTAGGAATATTCCTCACTTTCTTGATGGAAAAATCTTCATCGAAGGTGAAATCATGGCATATCCCCACTTCTCTTTGACCAGGCACATAGATTGTATATGCCTTCGAGGTTTCACTGTATCCCACAAGCATTCCTTTCTTTCCAAAAGCATCTAGCTTGCTCCTATTTTCTTTCTGCACATGAAAATAAACAAGACTTCCAAAAACTATAAAATGAGAAACATCGGGCCTCTTACCAGCGAAGAATTCTTCGGGATTTTTGGAGTCTAATGTGGAATGTGGGCATCTATTTTGAACATATACATCGATGTTGGTAGCTTCTCCCCATAGAAATTTTGGAAGACCTTGGTCATAAAGCATGGCACAATCAGCTTCCAAAATGGTTCTATTCTTCCTTTTAGCAACACCATTTTGCTTGGGAATATACACAGTGGTGGTCTCCCTCTTAATGTCAGCTTCTCTGCAATATTCATTGAATTCATTTGACTCATACTTGGCCCATTATTGATCCTCAAAATTTTGATCTTCTTCCCTGTTTGATTTTTAACCAAGGCCTTGAAGGTACAAAACCACTTGAATGCTTCATCCTTATTCTTCAAAACATATATCCAAGTCTTGCGGGAGAAGTCATCTATAAAAGTGATATAATATAAGTATCCTCCCAAGGATGTTACGGGAATCATACAAGATAGATCATAATGTATCAATTGAAAAATATCAAATGTCTTCGTGACACTTGAGGGGAATGGTCCCCTTGTATTGTTTCCTTCGGCACCACCCTAACATACACCTTCATGATCATCTTTGAATTCGGGAGTCCCTATCACCATCTTCCTTCCTTTGGGAAGGGATTTGAGATGAAGGTGTGTAACCTCCAATGCCATATCTCGGATTGAAGGGTTGTGTCACATGTCATGGCACCTATCAGACTTCCACCAACCTGATAGAGTGTATCAACTCTAAAACCAAGAGTGAGCACTTGTTTGAAGTTCCTCTTCCAAATGCATAACTTTCCATTGATGAATGCCACCTTGAATCCATTTTCTTCCATTACCAAGATATACACTAGATTCTTCTTCAAGTCAGGTACGTACAACACATCTTGCAAGTGGAGGACTTGACCTTGATTTAGATGAAGGGTCACAGTCCCTGTGCCTTTCACGGGATAGGTGGCATTGTCTCCAAGGATAATTTCCAGATTAGTATCCTTTTCAATCAAATCAGAGAGGGCTTCGTTATATCCAGCGTATCGGAATACCAACCATAGCATGCTCATGGAAATCAATGGACACTATTGGAAACCAGTGTCCCACAATGGCCCTGCTCTTGAAGTGCTTTACCAACACATTTTTGAATATTTCAATTCCTTTTTTTGTTGTTGATAATGCTTGAAATCATTTTCAACCATCCCACATCGGGAATTGCATGCTCTCATGTACCAAGCACATAATTTCCATTAGGTTAAAAATAAATTGAAATAAACTCAATTCATACCTCATGGGTAGCTCATCAACTAGGTACACTTGCAATCATGTTCACTTCCTGACACACAAGTCAAACTAGTTGTTTGATCAAACCATCATGTATAAATACATAATATCTGGCTAGCTCAAAATGCAACCATCATAGATCAAAATAATAAATCTCATGCAATCATCATGATTCATAAACCATAATGTTAAATCACATGTAACCATCGTAATTCATAATCGTAGATGACATGCATAATAGAACTGAAATAAAATACCCATACTTACCCTTCAATCAATCCTTTGCTTCTACCATTCATCTTTGTCCTTTCCATACACACACCGGATTGGTTGCCACATCCGGCAAGAACCTTGTTCCTTTTCTTCTCTTCAATCACATACACATAGTGTACAACATGCAAATCCACACAAGGCACACAATGCCACACAATACATACACCCACTTCGTGTGTACAATGCAACACAATACATATACATCTACAGAGTACAACATAATGAATACATATGACACGATACCACAATACACCATGCACATACATAGTACCACATGCCTGCAATACAACATGTGTGACATGCATGCAATACCACATGTATACCAGTACGATATGTACAACATGCACACAGTATCATCTCTACACAACACTACCTCCACAACCTGTACACAGCACCACGTGCACACAACACCATGTGTACAATCTTGCACACAACACCAAATGCACATAGAACCATATGTATGTCACACACACAACACCATATCAACATAGAACTACATATTCAACATGCATATAGCACCATACGTACACGGAACCGCATATCCAGCATGTGCACAACATCATATGCACACAACATTGTACATCCAACATACACATAGTATGATATGTACACAACATCACATATCTCACATGTACATAGCACCATCTATACCTAGCATTGCATATGCAATATACACACAACAGGCATATATACAACAGGCATACATCATCATATGTACACAATACTACATATGTTATATGTACACATCACCATAGGTACAATCACTAAATATACGACATCACAACATATACACAACAGAATATATATGCATATACCTGGTGTACAACACCATATATACAATAGGCATATATCATCATATGTACACAATACTACATATGTTACATGTAAACATCACCATAGGTACAATCACTTAATATAAAATATGCACAACCTGTACACAAAAATAGCATTGTACATCCATAGACCATACATTTTCCCAACAAGCAACCTTTCTTCTAGTGTCTTTCCACTATCCATGTTTATCCTAGCATGTCGCAGTACCGCTCAACATTACCTGTCCATAACATAAACATAGGCATAGTACAAGCATATAATTTCAATTCATGTCCACATGATATTGACCTCATAGATCTATCAGAGTTACTCTTCCCACTTGATTCCTAATAATACTAAGAACCTCTTCATGAAATTCACCTGCATGAGAAATCATTCCTCTACAAGAAAGATTCTTGAAAACCCTATCATGCAGTGGCATATATAGATACATACATACACATGTATAATCATAGCATAAAACAATCATGATCTTGTCATACAACTACATACATACACACATATATACATATAAACATTAAAATCAAACAACCATGATCCAAGACGACCCTGTCAGACATGACATACATATGTACATACATGTAAACACCAACATAATCATGATCACAATACAATCGCTAGATATCATAAGTTCTAGGTTAAGATAACTTTATTTACTCATGCACCACATGAACATCATTGATAACAACAGTTCCCAACTTTATCCAAGGCATATGACACCTCAAATCCATTTACTTTACCTTCTTATTACCTTTCTCATGTATGTACTGCCATGATCCATTTACCACAATGGGCCCAACCAGTCCAACCAATTGTCATAGCCTTACCTTCTGCTGCGCTTACTCATACATTAAGCTTCATCCATGCTTTACATTAGTTGTTGGGTACCATATAGATCTCCCCAATCTCCATTAACTTCCCTCTTCCCAAACAATTCCCAAGACTCCCAAACAAAAGGCAAGAACAAAAACAAACAAGAATAATACCATGAGAACCAAAAGAAATATGACACTGCAAAAAAGTGGCATGGCCATCCACTATATGCAATTAAGACTAAAAATCAATCGCAACCAAATCACAAAATACTGAAAGCAAAAGACTTTATAACAAACACCATGCCTTAATCCCCATGGTTCCCAATACTTCCAAGGAAATCTCAGCCCGAGTGTTCTTCAATATTTCATGGCAGTTTCTTTTTCCACACAATTCCTTGCATCATACTGCCATAACCACACAATTGTCACCACATAAATAAATATATCAATATACTTGTTATCTTATCTTGTTGTGCCAAGCACACTGACCTGTAAATAAACACACATGTCCCATGTGTATCTACATCAAGAAAACATGTATATTAATTTGAAATCAATTTTTTCCAAGACTAACAAACATGTCATAATCCATCAGTCAACTCACATTCATCGGTCATAATACCTAATGCTACAACTATCACCTACTTATACTCAAGTACAAAGCATCCATCCCAACACATGTGTGTTAGTACAACCATCTTAAAACTAGGCCATTTCTTCAGGAAATCTTACAGACACATGATACTCATATCATGTAGTTAATCAAACATTCAAACAACCTGCAAACATACCATGTTAAATAAATCAAGTAGATGATGTAATAAACACCAAATAAATCAAACAATAAATAGATGACATAATCAAACATTTAAGCATTAAGTACAGGACATAAGCAAACTCATATCTTGATGTATCTTAGGGGAGGTTATCGTATATGCACAATCAATCTATATTAGCATGATATAACTTCACAACACATCAACTCAAACCTAAATAGGTCATGATATCCATAACATTAACTAGCTAACATGTTCACATCATAGACTCATAAAAAAAAAATCGTGCATAACAATCACATATGCACAGTCAACCTAGATTAGTATGACATAAATAAGTTAACTCATACTTGAATATAATAACCCTAACCATATGCATAGTCCAATCCAAATTAAAATGATACATATACCATCAAGTTCTTAATGAAATAACACTAATTATAAAGTTACTAGCATATAACAAAAACAAGTTCATATATCATGTTCATCAACAACATGTAACCTACTCATCAAGATAACCATCATACAAAATAATAATTTAACATGTAACATACTCATCAACAACATGTCACATAATCATCAAGCTATCTAATCATAAAACAATAATAGAAATGCTACAACCATAGGATACTATCATTTATGCTATCCGACACATGTTCATATAACTACACTAATAAACTAGCATCTATAATGTATGTAACCTATTGTAGCCACTACAACACCATCCAAAATTTCACCCAGTTTAAAAATTTTGAGCCCCTAAGATTTTTAAAAAATAGAGTTTAGCCCGGGTTCACTCTTTCAAAATCTAAAGTCGCAAAGACTCAAAACTGGTCAAACAAAACTCTCACGACCTTGCGACCCCTCAGGTCGCAAAGTCGCAAGGTTGCACATAATCTAGAAACCAAAGAATTGTGACTTTGCGACCTTGCGACCCCCAGGTTGCAAGGTCGCAGAGTCGCAAGGTCACATATCTCATAAACTTAACTAATTTTCAACCTTGCGACCCTCATTTATTGACCACACGTGCAACCCCTTTATAAATAGAAGGGTCGCATAGGTCGCATTCGACCTGCGCAACAGAAAAAGAAAACGCCTTTGACAAGCCAGCTAGAGCGCATTTTTCCCGGGTAAGTTGCCTAATCCTCCTGTTGTTTCCTTTTGTTTGATTTTTTCCTCCATTACCCTTGCTATGGCCTATTTAAAACTCATCCTAGCTTATTTTTTAAACCTCCCATGAATTCTATTGTTGAGCTTGCTCCTCCCCATAGCTTGACTTCCCTGTTTTCCTCCTCTAAGAAGCTTCCCTTGCATTAATCTATTTCAGGTTCCCTTCCCAGCCCCCTTCAATGAGGAACCTCATGTATGCTTTCCACTTGGTATGTTTCCTTACCTCCCCCATTTGTTTAAAAGAAAACATAAAGCCTTTGTTGCCGCGTATCCCGTCTGCCAAGCCCTAGAGTGACACCCAAACTCTGCGACCTCGCGATCTAACAACTCGGTCGCTAAGTCGCAGGGTCGCTAGGTCGCATAATCGTGAAAGTTTAAGATGGCACGACTTCGCGACTCAGCGACCTCACGACCTAGTTGCAATTCGCTAAGTCACTAGGTCACTCTTCCATGTAAATATAAACCAGTGCGACCTAGTCGCAAGTCGCTAAGTCACTAGGTCGCATTTCTACAAAATTTTAAACCAAAGCGACCTAGCGACCCAGTCACAAGGTCGCCAAGTCATAGTTCCATCCATTTCCTTGAAAAATAGTTGAGCAGAGATAGGAGCACCACAAACATTTATAAATATGACATTTTTCTTATCATGGGATTGTTTCATGAATATGCTAGGGAACCTCGAATCCAAGCTCGAGTGTGTATCCATCTCATCATCCTCAAGTGATATGGGGCCTCTGGAAATTCAGAAAAGGAACAAAAGCCCTAAGATAGAAATCTTGGAAGAATAAATGCTTCTTTCTCTCCCCCCTGCCTACGGAGATACCGCTTGCATATTCGGGAAAGGGGATAGCATGAGTTGGTACCAAGTGTACCATGAATTCAAAAAGCCTGAATTTCCAAAAGAACTCCCATACTAGTAGGTGTATATTCAGGTCAAGAGGTCCAAGCTCCACTACGCTAGGGCCCATCCGCCTATATTTCCATGTGCAGAGCTGATCGAATGGATCTTGCAAAAGGTCGACCCCAAGGTCTGGCTTATTCGGGACCATGCAGGGAAATCATTCACAAATCTGAAGGGACAAGATGCAGAATTCTATTATGCACTTCCCACCCAAGAACAAACCTTCACCGAGGAATGGGCCACCACTCATGCAGTTCCCATACTCGATACCTTAAGGTGATGGTGGGAGGACCCAAAAAGGTTCAAGTTCAAAAAAAACCAGGAATATAAGACAGCGGGTCTCAAGAAGGTCTAAAAGTTCATGGCGGAAATGTTATGTAGGATGTATGGCCAACAAGATCCCACCACTTTCAATGGTACTTGGGTTTCTCTCATGTACTTTGTCACTGTATACGTCACCTACTTCAACTAGGCCAGCTTGATAATGGTAGCCCTCATATCGAACATATCTTCAGCACTAGCGCCTGATGAAGGGTATGAATCATAATTTTACATGGCCTCCTACCTTTTGGATGCAGTATGTGCAAGGTGCCATTTTGAGGGGTGGGCACACAACTGGGATGCAGAGCATGGTGGTCCAAATCACAAGGAGTTGCGGGTGTTCTGGTACTCCAAGTATAAACAAGATATAGAGTCAATCTCGCACAGTTTCATCCCCGTGCTCTATGGGAAACTATTTGGAAAAGATACCCCGTGCATGTCCGAGCAAACCAAGGAGACGATAACCCAAGTGGCCAACTGGTTCCCTGTCATGGATAACACTTTCATCCAGGTCTTCGGGTTGCTTAAGGCTCCCCACGAACTGCCCCAATTTGTCACCGACAAATTACTCCTTCAAGAAGTATGTTACCAAATTTTGGGCGATTTTTCAAAGGTTCTCACTAAGAGCAAGAAGAAGCCATGGTCCACGCTTCCCTTTACTATTTGCGCCTACATAGTCAAATATTTCAAGGAAGTGGAGGCTGAGGCTGAGAAAATCAAGGGATTTTATTTACCTCCCATGACACACCGGACGTATGTTCCCGAGAGAATCATCCCCGCCCATTGCAAACGGGCCAAATTTAAATGGAGTTACTAGCATATAGAATTCCCGGATGAAGGTTGAATCAAGAAATGGTACAACAAAGATAGGGAGGCCGCTCCAAAGGAATCACCAAACCAAGAGGAACAAGACATCCAAAATTTAGAGGAAAGAATCCATGCGCTAGGAGGAGCCTTGTCTTCCAAAGCCAAGAAGAAAAGGACCGGTACAAGCGATAACTCCTCTGCACATCAAAGAGAAAAGGAGGCTAAAGCACAACAAGAAGCCCAGGATAAGGTGAAGGAAGAGGAGGATAAATGAAAGAAACAATTGAAAGAAGTAAAAAGAAAGAAGTAGGAGGAGGAAACCCACAGGAAAAGGGAAGAGGAACAAAGGAGGAAAGAAGAGGAAGAAAAGGCAGAAGTTGAGCGCCAGCTAAAGGAAAAGCAAGATAAAGCAGAAGTTGAATTCCAGTTAAAGGAAGAACAAGATAAAGCAAAAGCAGAGCACCAGCTGAAGGAAAATCAGGATGAAGTAGAAGCTGAGCAAAAAAGGGAGGAAGAAAGTCATAAATAAGTCAAGGGAAGATTCCTCCAAGGAAGCAAAAAGCAGTAAGACACCTCTTACAGAGATAGGGAAACAGACAGAGTTGGCACACATTGAGGTGCCCCAGACAACTCCTACAACCAGTGTGTGTTTTACTCTCTCAGAACTGGGTGCCTCTGAGGATCAGGACAAGGAATTATTTGATCTGACAAGACTAACCTATGATCAGTTCACGCACAAGATCAGGCAGGAGAAGAGAAGATGCTTAGCACGGAACCCTGCTACACCTCTCACAGCCACAACAAAAAAGGATATATTCTTGGATACCAAGACCAATCCAGTTATGATTGTATCAGCTAGTACTGCTTTTGCAGTAGCCACAGAGGATAACGTAAGCAGAATGAGTAGAGAAATTTTGTCCCTGCAGAATAGACTACAGGCCTCTGAACAAAAGACGACTCAGTCAGAACAAGAAAAGAAGGCGCTAGAAGAAGAAATTCCACAGCTACAGGTTAAGAATGCCCCTACTAATCAAGTGCCTCTTACCACCCAGAGATAGATGGTCGCTTTGGAAGCCACCATGAAGCAAGTATATGAGGAATTTTTTACAATAAAACATACAATCGCGCCACTACTAAAAGCACAAGCGGAAACCAAGAGGAGGAAAGCACAACTAAAGGAAGCTTCCACTGCCTTGGACAGAATACTAGAATGGTCAAACATGTATCCGCAGGCTCCGGACACTTTGCCTAGAAAATATTGGATTTACACCCAAAATGACAAAGTTCAAATCCGGATGAAGGTACAATCCAAAGAGAAACTAGTCAAGGACCTAGAGAAAGTGATGTCTGCATATGAACATCTGATTAGTGGCATTGATTCAATGTCCAAAGTACACCACATTCCTTCTCTGGGTGCACTAGGCGAAGAAAGAACATGGGAAGAGGTCGCCCAAGACATTCAAGCATTTCTACAACCCATAAGGCAAGTAGCTGCTTCTCAAGACATTCCGGCATCACAAGAAAACCTTATCCAATTCATCGTGACACCGGTCCGAATCTATACCAAGCTAGCCTCCCTGTCCAATCAAATCAAAATCAAAAGGGGAAATTTGATTCCAAACGCTCTCGAGTGCCTTCACAGATTGAGAGAAGATACTAATCAATTCTCCCCAGTGGCTGTAGATTATCAAGAATGGCAAAATTACCTCAAAGAAAAGCAGCAGGTAGATTTCCTTGATCTCACAAGCACCCAGTTTCTCCCATAACCAGGTCACAGTAGATAGAAGAGGTCACAGGTTGCAGTCAGACCCAAGGTCGCAAGTCGCAAATTCCCTGCAGGTTGCAAATGGATGTCAACAGTCAAGAAGGCGAAAAGTTAGGGACACCCAAGGGTCAATTTTGTTCTATAAGTACTCCCTCCGGGGAATTGTAAAGGATCTTTTTTTTGGGACTCCAAAGGAGCACAGAGAATTGTACAGCATTGAATGCTTATTTTGAGAATGAATATAAACAAATGTTTTGATTCCACTGTTGGATTCGATGAGAACTCGTGTACCAATATTATGAATATTCTTGTCTCATGTGTCAGATGTTATTGTCTGATCAACTAATCTGCATTTTCTTCTTATATCATTTTTATACTTCAGCTTACCTAATGTATGGATGATATGGGGTTATATGATTAAGAAATTGTTAGTAATTTTTTTATTAGCATGATTTTATCTCTGAAAATGCTTAAGGAATTGAAGGGTGTTTGACCATAAAGAACTGTTTCTTGTGTGGTATGAATAGCTTATTTACATGCATGACCCTAATGATATGATGCTAACAGCATCTTCTTAGGCTACATGCTTTAATTCACTTTTCTATTCATAGTGTTTTATGTCACTAAAACTCATCAATCATTTGTCTTGTGTTGTTCGAATAATTATGTATTCATAAGTTTGCAGGGCTCGTTTGTGTCCGAGAAAAGGAATATTCAGCAGTAGCTGAAGCCACACCCCAGATGGGATCCCTGCCACAAATGGTTTAGAGTCTAATTGGGACTTTATACCAGGGAGATCCCCTGCTATTGGCTGGACAATATTTCTCGTCAACAAATTTGGCACTAGAAGGAGGGCCTGATGGCAGGCTCCCAGCACACAAGCAACATCCCGTTGCAAACCCTACAGGGGGAAATCATGTACGAAAACCCTGGTCCACCGCCCCCTGAACATTCTCTTAAATAAGAACCCCCTTACTACGATATCACCTCTAACTAGCTAAGGGCCTTGCGCCCAATTTCCCATGAGCTCATCAGAGGCTTACAAAACATCCCATCCATTGATTCCCTAGTCAACCCTCAAACTCCCACAGCCAACCAGACTCGCCAGGGAGCCCTGGTCAATTCCCTACCTCAACTGGTAGGTCTCATGACAGAATATTGTGTAGATGCAATAGAACGTAATTTTGTAGAGCCCCCCGATAGTCCCTGAGGGAATGAAGGAGGCGGCTCGAAAATCACCGAAACCCGACCCGACCAACCTTTCAACGATGACACTCAAGAAAATAACCAGCCTGAGGGCGCAACCGGAAGGGGTCGGGGAAACGAGGGCTAGGGAGATAGAGGCCATGGGCAAGGTCAAAATACAGACCACCCTCACCCCACCGAAACCAAAACAGATTCCATTTCCTCTATAACTGGAGAAACATCAGAAATGTAGGGAACCACAGGGGAAACCAATACATGCACTCCCACCATGAGGGCGAGGCCTCCAGATTTGGCATGGGAAGTGAAACCGAAAGTGAAATGGGACATATATACATACCACGCCACCAGCAGGACATGCGTGTACAGTCACTGGCTTGGATGGCGCAGTCTCCCCTAGGTCTCCACCGTCCCCTCCATGACATGCCTCGACACCCCAAGAAACACCTCCCTAAGTTTGACCCCAAGAAAGGTACGTTGGCCGAAGACCACATAACAAACTTCTACCTAGCTTTGCAGATGATGAGAGTGCATTATGATGATGTAGTGTGTCTGCTATTTCCTCATACTTTAGAAAATAAAGCCGCTACATGTTACTAGTCTCTCCCAGTTGCTTCCATTTCTTCTTGGGAGAAATTTCGCCGTACTTTCCTCCAGAATTTTTCGGAAGATAAAAATCCTTCGATGCTCCTCACGGAATTTAGTACTTTGAAATGCCAGAAGAAGGAGAAAGTTAGAGACTTCAATCAACACTTCGCTACTATATTGAACAAACTCCCTCCAAACATGGCCCTAGATGATTCCATTACCATTGACTACTACACAAGGGCTCTCCCGCGGGACATTGCCATGTTTTTGAAATGCGAAGCTAGAGCTACCCTGGCATCAAATTACACCACCACCCTTGTTGTTGAAAAGGACATGTTATCCATAGGGGCCATTGACCATGATAGCTGGGATGATCCAAAGCCAGCCACGAAGAGATCCCAATCCTCAACTCATAAGGCTAGAGACAAAGACAAAGACCCTTTTAACTTTGAAAGTATCACTAAGTCTCTCAAGCTGTTAACAAATGAAGTCTTTGATTTAAAGAGGAAAAACAATGACTACCTTGGGTGCCAAAATGCAGAAACCCTTCTTTAGAAAAAATAACCCCACCATCAACCAACCTCCGTCAAGCTGAATTGTTGGCCTCAACGTCAAGGAAATAGGAAAATATAACTTATGTTCTTTCCATCAAACCTCCCACTCAAAGAAAACTTTCCCCCAGTGGACCAATAGTATGGCCGCCATGGTGAATCAACTTTTAGAAGACCAGACCCCAGGGGATTTAGAGGAGGAGGCTATTTCAGATGACGAGGATCTATCTCCCCTAGATGAGGATGTGGGTTCCGTTGTCCTTGCCTTTGAGGTGATTCGTGGGGAAGCCCCCCTTTCCACAACACAAATAAACTTGGCAGACAATCCTAAAACCAAACTGTTGGTGAGGTAAATCCCCTCTGCGGATAGAGGCGATCTCACTATCCCTAGAGTGGGTCTAGCCACAAACGAGACAAGCTATAATATTGATTACTAGTTAAAACATGGACGTAGATTCGATAGATGACTTACCATAGGTCCTACGCTGTTGTTGTCATTAGAAAGAGTGGCTGCCTCTCACTCCTGGTTTAACAGATCGCAATCCGCTCGCTTTCACACTCGGATAACAGCACACACAGAAGAAACAATGATGATATACAATATACTATTTCAAATTCATAACTATCAGTCAATCAAAGAAGACTAAATCAATTGCATTAGATAATCATAACACAATTATGGAACCAACACCATAGTCGAGTATATTAATGAAAGAAAGGAAGAGTAAAACAAATCTTCGACGTTGCGGTCTCCTCCAACAGGGTTCCAGCGGAGCGCATCTCACAAAGGCTCATTGGGAATTCGGATGGGGCTCTCTCTACGGAATTCTCCTTGGTTCTACCTTCTCAATAGAAATTACTCAACTATAGTATCTCTTCTCCAAGTTCAGCTCCTTGGCTATATGTTCAGCTAGTTTTCATAAAGGGAGAAGGCCTATTTCTATAGAGGGAGAGGGAGAGGTTAGGATCCCTATAATCATGGAAGGGAGACCTATATTCTAGGAGTGTTCCATGGGAGGAGAAAACCACTACCTAAAGAAGGAGATCCGTGGCTCATCAACTTAACCTCTTCTTATGACTCGTCCCTGAGGTGATTAGAAGGAAAATTTAGCCTCTATTTTGTTAAAAAACATTCCCAAAATGGCTAGCATGGGCATAACACAGAGACAGAGAGCCAGGTGGTGCGGACTCTAGTGTACATCCTCCACATTGGCATGAGGGATGAACTAGCTACCCGCGCCAAGGCCAAAACATAGGTTTTTGTGGGCTTTTTGAGGAAATGTTTAATAGGAGAAATGATGTCCTTATGTAGAAGGATGAAAAGAAGGTGTTTGCAGAGTATGACACTACTCACAGGTCACGGGAAATACTCTCCAATATGCAGGGTGAGGGATTGCAGGGATGGTGAAAAAATGCTTTGTAACACAAACCCCCTCGAAACTACAGCTTAAGGAGCAAAGGCCTGGTCCCAGAATAGTCTTTCAAAGAGAAAAGAAAAGCTTTCTTACGAAAAATCACCCAACAAAGAAAACCTAACTGCAACTCCAAAATAATCTAGCCCAACCAATACCTGAGCAAACCAGAAGGATAGATTATCATCAGGATCTCCCAAAACCTCCACTGAACCTATCTTTCACCCGGATTTCGGGTATAACATTATTTAAGACATGAAGAAAACGTGGGCAAACATCTCCCTCTACGAGCTTGCTCATATTGCAAATCAACGAGATCTTATTCTCAAAGCATTTGCCAACCCATCAATGCCCAAACTCGTTAGTACCACGTCTGCACAAGGTGTTGTCATCCCCCAATCTATCATGAATGCCATCAATGCCAACTCCAGGGGATCCACCCCCCCTTTTCTCCTATCTTTCGAGATATTCAACTTCAATGTTCACAACTTCTTGTTCGATTCTGGTGCATCCACAAATGTTATGCCCTTGTCGGTATGGAAGAAGCTAAACATCTTCCCTGAGAAAATTGACGTTGGGATCATTCAACACGATATATCTCAGGTTCCTGTAGTAGGTGAATTAAATAATGTCATCATCCACTTATCCTATGACTCTAGGGTGCATCAGTGCATTGACATAATGTTTGTGGATATCCCTGAGGCCTATGGTCTTCTTTTGAGCAGAGATTGGTCTATCAAGCTGCAGGGATACTTTTCCACTGAATGGTTCCACCTATGGCTCCCATACAAAGGCAGGAACAATCAAATCCGGGTCAAGAGAAAACCTTATATGAAACACACGTTGACCGACCTGGACGCAACCAATGAACTAGTCAATTTCGCACTAGAATAACTTGGCAAGTGTTTCTTGGAATCCATGTTTGGGTGCTACCAAGCTCCCCAATCCCTGGTAACTCAAGACGTTTAGTCGGAACTTTTGGTGGTCACTAACAACCACTCCGCCTCGATGGAAGACCCACTAGGAGTCTCTATCCTGAGTATGCCCCCCATGTGCTCAGATAACCTGGTAAAAGTAGAAGATGAGATTTGGACCTTGTACTACAATGGCTCCAAAACCCATGATGGGGCTGGCCCAAGCTGTATTCTGTTGGACCCTCAGAAGAAAAATTTTCTAATCTCCCACCGACTAGAGTTCCAGTGCAAAAATAATACAGCCAAGTACGAAGCATTGATTCTCGGGCTCAAGAAAGCCATAGATCTTAAAGTCAGTTGTTTAAAGGTAATTGGAGATTTCGAGATTATCACCCGTCAGGTACGTAATACCATCCATTTCTTGTCTCCGCATTTGAAAGGTTACCGAAAAGAGGTATGGAGTTTAATTTCTGCTTTTGATGCATTTAGGATTAAATCTGTACTTAGAATGCACAATGCAGCGGCTGATACGCTCGCCAATGCTGCCACTAGATTCACTCGACTCAGAGATGGGTTTTCTATTGAAATTATTTACAAGCCATCGATACCAGAAAATGTCACTAACCTACGTGTTTTTAATGATGATCAGTAGGTACAGGACTTCAAGATCAATGCGGACGTGTTCAAGGACGTAGTTATAGAAGAAGAAGATCATGATCAAGCTTTGCAAAAGGAACAAGAGGACCGCAGAGGAAATCCCATACCCAAGCACTTTGTATCTCTTGAAAATTTGTTTGATTTGCATAACCATTTTCGTGGACCTCCTAACACGAAGGTTCAGAGTTCCTCTCTAGCACACCAATAGCTAAACCTCAGGATAGATAAGGAACCTAAATTCGTAAACCTCGGTATCGAATCCACCCTCCAAGAAAGGCAATCCTTCACTGAGTTGTTCAAGAAGTACCGGGATTTTTTTTCCTGGACATATGATGAGTTGTGAACCTATGACACACGAATCATCCAACACGTGATACCCATGAAAGAGGGAGTGAAATTGTTCCAGCAGAAACTGAGGAAGGTGCACCCCACTTTAGAACTGATGATCCAAAAGGAGCTGAAGAAACTATTGGATGCACGTATAATCTTCAAAGTCCGACACTCAACTTGGGTGTCAAATCTAGTTCCAGTGCATAATAAATCTGGCAAAATTCGCTTATGCGTGGAGTTTCAAAATTTGAACAGAGTTTTGGAAAAAGGAAACTACCCAGTTCCCCATATGGAGAATATCTTTCAAGTGGTATCAGGATCGGAAATTTTCTCATTATTGGATGGTTTCTCAGGATACAAACAAGTACTAGTGGTTGAGCCTGATCGGCTGAAAACCACATTCAGAACTAAATGGGGAACGTTCACATTTAGACGCATGCCCTTTGGCCTGATAAATTCTAGAGAAACCTTCCAAACAGCCATGGACGTCGCCTTTCGGGGCCTAATGGGGCAAAGCGTAGTAGTATACCTTGACGATGTCACCATATTTTCAAAGCAAAGGAGTGACCATTTACATCACCTCAAGCAGATTTTTGAAAGATGCCAAAAATACGGGAGTTCACTCAATCCGAAGAAAAGTGTTTTCGTCATCTCTGAAGGAAAGCTGTTAAGGCACATCATAACACGGGATGGTATAGTAGTAGATCCAGAACGTGCGAAAGTCATCACCTAAATTTCTCCCCTAGGCAGCAAGAAAGCCATGCAATATTTCCTCAGGAAGATCAACTTCGTGCAAAAATTTATATAAAACTTTGCCCAAATAGTCAAACCTCTGCAAAGTATGATCAATAAGAACACAATATTCAAATGGAATTCTCTCGAGAAAGAAGCATTTGATAATATCAAGCGTGCCATCACTGAAGCTCCTGCCCTTCATAGCCCAGACTTTAGCAAAGGCTTTATCTTGTACACCTTCACCTCAGACTCATCTCTTGTAGTTGTTCTCACTGAGAAATATGCCAGTAATGAGGAATGACCTATATCATTCATGAGCGCACGTTTGCAGGGTGCTGAGCTGAATTATCCAGAGATTGATAAGCAGGCCTATGTAGTGTACAAAGCAGTCAAACACTTCAGGCCATATATCTTGAAGAACCACGTGACAGTGTTCGTACCACACCCAGCGGTTCGCTCACTCTTCGTCCAACAGGAGCTAGGTGAAAGACGAGGAAACTGGATGACGTGCCTCTAAGAATATGACCTGGAATTCAACCCGGTGCATACTATCAAGGGAAAAGGGCTATGGTGAATGGTCGCAGAGGCCACAAACCCGCAATGTAGCGAAGAAGGATGTTGGGACCACGAAATCAACATGTATAAAACTAATGATATACCCCAGCAGAATACCGCCTCATGGTATGTCGATCTCCATCAACATCTAAGTTGCGGTATCATGGACCTCACTCTAACCGCCCAACAGAAACGTGCAATAAGATTGAAATCTGCATCCTATTAGATAGTTCAGGGTAAGTTGTTCAGAAAGCACCATAATGGTGTTCTGCTACGTTGTTTGGAACATGATGAGGTGCAGAAACTCTTGACAGAACTTCATGATGGTCCAGCTAGTGGGCACTATGTGGGGGACACCACCGCTCACAAGATCATGTGTGTTGGTTTCTATTAGCCTACCTTTTTCAAATATGCACACGCTCATGTCTGGAAATGCGTACAGTGTCAAAATTTCGCTAATAGGGAAATACAGCTAGCCGCCCCATTGCAATCCATTGCGGTGGAAGAACCTTTTCAGCAGTGGGGACTTGACATGATCAGGGAAATCTTGCCACACTCTTCCAAGCAACATAGGTACATCCTCACGGCCACAGACTACTTCACAAGGTGGTTTGAAGCAATACCATTGCGTCAAATCAACGATCAAGAGGTAATAGATTTTGTCACTCAACACATCATGACCAGGTTTGGCGTTCCAACCTCCCTTGTTTTTTATAATGCAACTTATTTTTCATCATTCAATTATATGAGTTTTCTCTAGAAAATGGTATAGTGCTTAAACACTCTGCCAACTATTACCCCCAAGGAAATGGGTTATCCAAGTCAACCAATAAGAACCTTATCTGTATCATCAAGAACACTATGTTGTCCCAACAACAAAATTGGCATAACGCACTCCACAACGCCCTATGGGCTTATTGGGTCATGCCAAAACCCTCATTGGGTACCTCCCCATTCTTTCTTGTGTATGGAAAAGAGGCTATCCTTCCTCCCAACTTGTCTCTCCCAGCCCTTCAATTATCCCAAGAAACTCATGGCACTCCTTGCCCTGCCTTACAGGCCCGAATAGACACATTGTTGAAATTGGAGGAGGAAAGGATAAAAACCTGGGAAAAATTCGCCATCCACTAGAGCCGGATAAAATTATGGTTCAATAAGAATTCCACCGGAAATAAGGTTTTCGAAGTAGGCAACCTTGCCCTCAAATGGGACAAAGCTCACAAAGATAAAGGAAAACATTCCAAATTCCAAGCCCTGTGGACAGGTACCTTTCAAATCAAAGAAAAGGTCGGCTCTCGCACTTACAGGCTACATACCTTAGAGGGGAGAATTTAGGTCCTCCCAGTAAACGGGCACGACCTTAAACATTATTTCACTTGATAGCCCCAAAAGGCCGTCACCACACCCTCTAGCATAGTTTTTTTGTCTTTTTTTTGTTTTTTTTCGCTATTTCATGTTTCGCAATAAATCGCTTGTTTCGAGCAGGATCTTAGTAAGAATTTCCTTTCACCACCTCAAGATATAGGAGAAATGTAGGAGTTACTCAAGTGGCATGTTGTGCTGGGATCTGTGCTGGTGAAGAATTTCCCATGGAACGCAAAATGGCATGAGCTTGCTTATGATAGGCACCCAATGGGGAGAACATTACCAAGTCTTAGGAACCAAGCACAAGTGGCTTACCTAGTATGCTGGCTCAAGGGGATTTTGTGTAGAAGGAAGTCAGTGAAATCGGTCGCTAGACAGAGAGGGAATAGAGCAAATCTCACGTGACGAAAGGATATTCAGGAAAACCCAAAAGTCCTCATACAGTTCAGGAGCAACCTCTCTTGCAAGAAAAATAAGTCGAGATTCCTCATCTTCCCAGGCAATACTTGCCACAATAAAATAAGTGCCTTGAGCACATTTAAATAATTTCATTTAGCACATCAATAAAGGGTAAAGTATTGAGAAATACTTCCTGTGCAGAGAGGCGATGCGATGACTCCGACGGGGTACTGACCAGGCTCGCTAGAAATAGAGCAACGTCTGTGACTCCTAGGTAGTGAGTCCACTGGGACCACCAGGTTCACTGGAAACGGAGCAACACAATAAGGACAAAATAACTATACCGGATCCTATAAAACCTTGAAGTTACTCCAACCCTTTCGGTCCGGTCTCTGAAAATGAAAACATGGTGTACCAACACCCCAAGAATACAAACAAGTGGAGCAATTGTGCAAAGTATGAAGATGAAAGTAGTGGGAACTACGGGGTGAAAGGAACAACCTGCTAAGACCCCCCACCCCCCTAAAATATGACGCACTGACAGAGATCCTGGGCACTACTAGTGAATCGCCATTTGTTGTAGCCGCTACAACGCCCTCCAAAATTTCGCCCTTTTTAAAAATTTTGAGCCCCTAACCTTTTGAAAAAATAGAGTTTAGCCCAGGTTCACTCTTTCAAAATCTCAAGTCACAAATTCGCAGAACTGGTCAAACTAAACTCTCGCGACCTTGCGAACCCTCAGGTCGGAAAGTCGCAAGGTCGTACATAATCCAGAAACCAAATAATTGCGACCTTGCAACCTTGCGACCCCTAGGTCGCAAGTTCGTAATGTCGCAAGGTCACATATCTCATCAACTCAACTAATTTGCGACCCTGCAACCCTCATTTATTGACCACATGTGTGACCCCTTTATAAATATAAGGGTCGCATAGGTCACATTTGACTTACACGACGAACAAAGAAAAAGCCTCTGTCAAGCCAGCTGGACCGCGTTTTTCCCGGGTAAGTTTCCTAATCCTCCTGTTGTTTCCTTTTTTTATTGTTTCCTCCATTACACTTACTAGGGCCTATTTAAAACTCATCCTAGCTTCTTTTTTTAACCTCCCATGAATTATATTGCTGCGCTTGCTCCTCCCCATATCTTGACTTCCTTGTTTGCCTCCTCTAAGAAGCTTCCCTTGCATTAATCTCTTTCAGGTTCCCTTCCAAGCCCCCTTCAATGAGGAACCTCATGTATGCTTTCCACTTGGTATGTTGCCTTACCTTCCCTATTTGTTTAAAAGAAAATGGAAAGAATTTGTCGCCCTATAACCCATCTTCCAAGCCCTACCCTGTGACTCCGTGACCTCACAATCTAGCGACTCAGTCGCTAAGTCGCAGGGTCGCTAGGTCGCATAACCATGAAAGTTTAAGATGGCGCGACTTCCTGACTCAGCAACCTCACGACCTAGTCGCAAGTCACTCAGTCGCTAGGTCACTTTTCCATGAAAATATAAACCGGCACAACTTCACGACTCAATGACCTCGTGACCTAGTCACAAGTCGCTAAGTTGCTAGGTCACATTTCTGCGAAAGTTTAAACCAATGCGGCCTAGCGACCCAGTCACAAGGTCTCTAGGTCGTAATTCCATCCATTTCCTTGAAAAATAGTTGATCGGATATAGGAACATCCTAAGCATTTATAAATATGACATTTGTCTTATCGTGGGATTTTTTCATGAATATGTCAGGGACCCTCGAAGTCGAGCTCGAGTGCGTATCCATCTCATCGGCCTCAAGAAATATGGGGCCTCCGGCAGTTCAGAAAAGGAACAAAAGCCCTGAGATAGAAATCTTGAAAGAATAAATGCCTCTTTCTCTCCCCCCTGTCTATGGAGATACCGCTTGCATATTCGGGAAATGGGATAGCATGAGTTGGTACCAGGTGTACAAAGAATTCACAAAGCCTGAATTTCTAAAATACCTCCCAGACCGACAGGTGTATATTCAGGTCAAGAGGTCCAAGCTCCACTATGTCGAGGCCCATCCACCTATATTTCCATGTGTAGAGCTGATCGAATGGATCTTGCAAAAGTTCGATCCCAAGATCTGGGTTATTCAGGATCATGCAAGCAAATCATTCGCAAATCTGAAGGGACGGGATGTCGAAGTCTATTGTGCACTTCCCACCCGATAACAGACCTTCACCGAGGAATGGGCCATCACTCATGTAGTTCCCATACACGAGACCTTAAGGGGATGGTGGGAGGACCCAGAAAATTTCAAGTTCAAAAAGGACCAGGAATATAAGACAGTGCGTCTCAAGAAGGTCTACAAGCTCATGGTGGAAATGTTATGTAGGATGTATGGCCGACAAGATGCCACCACTTTCAATGGTACTTAGGTTTCTCTCATGTATGTTTTCACTGTATGTGACACCCTGTTCAACTGGGCCAGCTTGATAATGGCATCCCTCAAATCGAACATGTCTTCAGCACTAGCGCTTGATGAAGGGTATGCATCAGAATTTTACATGGCCTCCTACCTTTTGGATGTAGTATGTGCAAGGTGCCATTTTGAGGGGTGCGCACACAACTAGGATCTGGAGCATGGTGGTCCAATTCACAAGGAGTTGCGGGTGTTCTAGGACTCCAAGTATAAACAAGATATAGAGTCGATCTCGCACAGCTTCATCTCTGCGCTCTACAGGAAACTGTTTGGAAAAGATACCCCGTGCATGTCTGGGTGAGCCATGGAGACAATAACCCAAGTGGCCAACTGGTTTGTTGTCATGGATAGCACTTTCATCTGGATCTTCTAGTCACTCAAGGCTCCCCGCGCACTACCCCAGTTCATCACCGAAAAATTACTCCTTCAAGAACTATGTTACCAAATGTCAGGCGGTTTTTCAAATTTTCTCACTAAGGGAAAGAAGAAGCCATGGCCCATGCTTCTGCTTACTATCGGCAGAAGTTGAGAAAATCAAGGGATTTTATTTACCTCTCGTGACACACCGAACGTATGATCCCGAGAGAATCATCCCTGCCCATTGCAAACGGGAAAAATTTTAATGGAGTTACCAGCATACAAAATGTCTGACCGAAGATCGAATCAAGAACTGGTACAACAAAGATAGGGAGGCTGCTCTAGAGGAATCAACCGAACAAGAGGAACAAGACAACCAAACTTTAGAGGAAAGAATCCACACACTAGGAGGAGCCTCGTCTTCCAAAGCCAAGAAGAAAAGGATTGGTACAAGCGATAACTCCTCCGCATAGCAAAGAGAAAAGGAGGCTAAAGCACAACAAGAAGCCAAGGAGAAGGCGAAGGAAGAGGAGGATAAATGAAAGAAACAACTGAAGGAAGAACAAAGGAAGAATCGGGCGGAGGAAACCCGCAGGAAAAGGGAAGAGGAACAAAGGAGGAAAGAAGAGGAAGAAAAGGCAGAAGCTGAGTGGCAGCTAAAGGAAAAGCAAGATAAAGCAGAAGTTGAACGCCAGCTAAAAGAGGAACAAGATAAATCAGAAGTAAAGCACCAGCTGAAGGAAAATTAGGATGAAGCAGAAGCTGAGAAAAAAAGGAAGGATGAATAAAGTCAAAATTCAATGGAAGATTCCTCCAAGGAAGAAGAAGGCAGCAAGACACCTCCTACAGAGACAGGGAAACAGACAGAGCTGCCACACATCGAGGTGCCCTAGACAACTCCTACAACCAGTTTTCATTTTACTCTATCAGAACTAGGTTCCTCTGAGGACCAAGACGAGGAAGTGTTCGATCTGACAAGACTAACCTATGATCAATTCATGCACAAGATCAGGCAGGAGAAGAGAAGATGCTTAGCACGGAACCCTGCTGCACCTATCACGGCCACAACAAAAAAGGATATAGTCTTGGATACCAAGACCAATCCAGTTATGATTGCATCAGCTGGTACCGCTTTTGCAACAGCCATAGAGGAAAACGTAAGCAAAATGAGTAGAGAAATTTTGTCCCTATAGAATAGACTACAGGCCTCTGAACAAAAGACGACTCTGTAAAAACAAGAAAAGAAGGTGCTAGAAGAAGAAATCCAACAGCTTCAGGTTAAGAATTCCCCTACTAATGAAGTGCCTCCTACCATCCAGAGAGAGCTTTTCGCTTTGGAAGCCACCATGAAGCAAGTATATGAGGAACCTTTTACAATAAAACAGACAGTCGCGCCACTACTAAAAGCACAAGCGGAAACCAAGAGGAGGAACGCACAACTAAAGAAAGCTTCCACTGCCTTGGACAGAATACTATAATGGTCAAACATGTATCCGCGGGCTCTGGACACTTTGCCTAGAAAAGATTGGATTTTAACCCAAAACGACAAATTTCAAATCTGGATGAAGGTACAAATCAAAGAGAAACTAGTCAACGACCTAGAGAAAGTTATGTCCACATATGAACATCTAATTAGAGGCATTGATTCAATGGCCGAAGTACACCACATTCCTTCTCTAGGTGCACTAGGCGAAGAAAGAACATGGGAAGAGGTCTCCCAATACATTCAAGAATTTCTACAACCCATAAGGCAAGCAGCTGCTTCTCAAGACCTTCCAACATCACAAGAAAACCTTGTCCAATTCATCGTGACACCTGTCCAGATCTATACCAAGTTGGCCTCCCTATCCAATTAGACCACGATCAAAAGGGGAACTTTGATCCCAAACGCTCTCGAGTGCCTTCACAGATTGAGAGAAGATACCCCTCAAGTCTCCCCAATGGCTGCAGATTATCAAGCATGGCAAAATTACCTCAAAGAACAGCAGTAGGTAGATGTCCCTGATCTCACAATCACCCAGTTGCTCCCATAACCAGGTTGCAAGTTGCAACAGATAGGAGGGGTTGCAGGTCGCAGTCAGACCCAAAGTCACCAGTCGCAAATTCCCTGTAGGTCGCAAAGGGTTGTCAACGGTCAGGAAGGCGAAAAGTCAGGGATACCCAAGGGTCAATTTTGTTCTATAAGTACTCCCTCTGGGGAATTTTAAAGGATATTTTTTTTGGGACTCCAAAGGAGCACAGAGAATTGTACAGAATTGAATGCATATTTTGAGAATGAATACAAACAAATGTTTTGATTCCACTTTTGGCTTCGATGAGAACTCGTGTACCAATATTATGAAAATTATTGTATCATGTGTCGGATGTTATTGTCTGATTAACTAATCTGCATTTTCTTCATATATCATTTGTATACTTCAGCTTACTTAATTTATGGATGATATGAGTTTATATGATTAAGAAATTGTTAGTAATTTTGTTATTAGCATGATTTTATCTCTGAAAATGCATAAGGAATTGAAGGGTGTTTGACCATAAAGAACTATTTCTTGTGTGGTATGAACGGCTTATTTACAGGCATGACCCTAATGATATTTTGCTAACAACATCTCGTTTGGCTAAATGCTTTAATTCTCTTTTCTATTCATAGTGTTTTATGTCACTAGAACTCATCAATAATTTGTCTTGTGTTGTTCGAATAATTGTGTATTCATAAGTTTACAGGGCTCGTATGTGTCCGAGAAAAGGAATATCCAGTGGTATCCAGACCCATGACATAAATTTCGTCAAACATGTCACAAACATAGCATCTACAAGTATAAACAACATATTTGAACAAATGGGTCTCTTTCTTATCTAATAATAGCTAAGAAGCATTTTTATCCTACATCATAAGCTACCATACAATCAATTTCACCATAGATACATGGGATAATAATTTACATCCAAAAACATGAATAGCGCCATACATCATCACTAATCAAATGATTTCTTATAACCAGCAACTTAACAACATAAATACCATAAATACAATAGCAATGAAATCCATACATAAGCTAGTATATTTTCATACTGAATACCTGAGAAATTATCTCTTCATTACTGAATGTAAAAACCAACCGGAGATGAGACTTCTACGTTCCACCCGACCATAGATTGGCTGAGCCAAAACTACTTCAACCAATCACCCACGTGCCATATTCCAAGCATGAATCTGGCACTTAAATTGAAAGAACCAATTATGGCATCCCAAGGCTAAATCACCTCACCCTCGTCAATAATCATGTAATAATTAGCTTTACCATGATCTACCACGATCACTAGGCCAACACAAGCATGGATATCACCAAATTATCTCTGCCTACACCATGAAAAAATTTCCTTTATCCTAGTCTCTTAGGCTTTACCGCAACCCACAGTCTGAATCAGGGGTCACTAGGACCTAAACTGAGACATTCTCTCCGGGCTTTACCGCAATCCCAAACCTGGGATTCCTAGGCCTATAATGGAGAGTAAACCACCTCTAGGCTTTACTGTATATCCTAGAATTCATCGGTCAAGGTTTTCTAGGCCCACTGAGGCAACACAATCTTGGCTTTACCGCAACCCACAGCCTAGTTCATGGGTTACTAAGCTAGTGGATTTACCATGATCCATAGTCTAGTTCAGGGACCACTAGGCCATGTGCTATATCATTTCGGAGATCCACCCCACTCAGATTCGAATCCATCCGGAAATCACGATAAACCAAACATGGTAACTCCATAACACCATGGCTATCTGGAAATGGAAAGGCTAGGTTGAATACACTGTCACACCTGGAAAAACCCATGCCAAGATGGCAAAGAACCACATGCAACATCATGCATGCCAAATCTAGCAAGGAAAATACACATGAAAATCGATACCTTCCAAGAATCCTATTGTAGTTACTTGAATCATGCTCCTCATTTCTTTCTTCCTCATTTTTCCTACTTTATTACCTTACTTGTTCAAATTCCAAAGTGATCCAAAAAATTTAAGCATCCAAGACTGAGAGAGAGAGAGAGAGAATAATAAGAGAGCTCCAAAAATGCACTGACAAAAGGTGCCAACTGATCCTCAGGAGCCTTTTTATAGAATATGCCTATATTCTCATTTTCCCTTATTTTCCTTCAATTTCCTCCTCACATGTAACCTGTGACCATTTACCTCCCTTTTCTCCTAATTTCCATCATTTTCATAAATAAATGTGCCAAAATATCATTTTGTCTTTCCAAAGTATTTTCCTTTTCCTTTTCCAATTTCATTAGCCATAATAAACCAAATCAACACCCCTTAGGATGTTTTTCCCAACATTCAGCTTGGAAAAGTGTCCCATCAACTATGGTTATTATTTTTAACTTTTATTACATGGAATTTTCACCAGGGTTGTTACACCTAGAAAATTAACTTCGAAGAAGTGTGGGTTTTTGGATGACCCATAACCATGACAAATGAATGTCCGAGTATAGATATATAGTGTGGGGCCTAGTAAATGGACTTCGATGACAATGATTTTGTACAGTTGACCCATAATCATGATGTTAATTGTTGATGAAGCAATAGGTTCCTAAATATCCTGGGGTGGTAGGGCACGTCTCCAAAGAACCCAAGTCGGATGTTGACATGCTGAAATTGAATAATGTGAAGCAGGTTCCTACTAAATCGGGGTGGGAGGGAACGTCTCCAAAGGGAACCTTCTCCGAATGCTACTCCATATATAAAAACTAATTTAAAATGGGCATAACTCGGTCAATATAACTCAAAATATTTTTCTTAACCAGTTTTTGGAAATAGAATGACCATTATACATCTTCCTATGTGATTGGAATCCTTATTTGGACACTCTGGAAACTCATATTCGAGCTGCAATTGTCCCGCTCACAAAAGTTGTGAAAAAAAATAGTTGATTTTAAATCAATGATATCTCCCTCATATGAAGTCCAATTCGACCAATTCCTTTTTTGAAATTGGGTTATATCTCAAGAGGAGCTCAGATATGGAATCAGTTATATGAAATTATACATAATAACTTTAAAAATTTATAATAGAGTCATCATCCACAAATTGTCATCAGAAAAATACCGCAACACAGTTGATTTTAAATCAGAGATACCTCCCTCATCTAGACTCTGATTCAGCCGATTTTTTTTTAGTTTGGATATTTTTTATAGGGAATCCAGATATTGTATTTTTTTTTGTAAATTTTGCACCAAAATTTTCATATCTTATCTGTAAACTCGCGGCCCAAAAAATTCCTACAAAAAAATGGAAAAAAAATAAATAAATCTTCCCACTTTTCCCAAGAAACTGATCTATGGAGGTCGTAGCATGTGCATGAATTTTGTTGAAGATTGATGCAAAAATTCTAAACTGAAATATGTGTCAAACCCTCATTCCCATGGAGTCGTAACCTAGCTATGATACCATTGATCCGGATTTTTGGGGGGAGGCCCCCAAGATCTAAAAAATTGAAATGGATCTCGAGGGGGAGGCCCCCAAGATTTGAAAATTTGAAATGCCAGAAAAAAAATGAGAGAATACACAGTAAATAAAACCACAAAGAATTTTTTTTAATTAAAATAGAGAATGATTGTGAAAGCTACATTGTGATGGGCAATCTGTATTTTAACAAAATGCGACTTGTTACTTATAGTATTTTTTAGGTTACAATACCACGGGTAAATTCCCTGGGTGGGTAAATATCATGGATGAATTAATACCATGGGTAGATTTCACTTACAATACCATGGGTGGATGCCACTTACAATACCATCTGTAGATTCCATATGTGAATGGATACCATGGGTGCATAAATACCATGAGTGGATGAATACCATGGGTGGATGTCACTTATAATACCATGGGTAGATTCCATGGGTGGATGAATACCATGGGTGAATGAATTTCATGGGTAGATTTCAGTTTCCATTTGGATCAACAGTTTAATTCCTTCGTTATCCTACAAGGAATAAAATTATGGGTACTACCCAAATCAATCAGCATTATTACATTTTTCTTCTTGATATATCCTTCTATATTGAGAGTTTTAGGAGTGGTAATTCCCGCTAATGCATTAAAATATATTATTGGATTCATTTCTTGTTTCTCTAGGGTTGGTTCTTGGTGTATATCCTCTTCTTTTGATGTTCCTTGTTCCTTTTCTTACTCCTCTTCACAATATATGTAAAATATTTTTTTCTTAACACACTTATGACCTTTAGTGTACTTTTTTATCACAAATGTAACAAATCCTTTTTACTCTTTTTTCCTCCAATTGTTTTGGTGTCAACCTTGTACTTTTTGGAAAACTAGGAGAAAAAACACTTCCATCTTTATAGTTATGAGAGGTAGACTTCCTTGCTGCCATAATTTTTCTTTCAACTTTCTTACCACCCTGAATTCCTTCTCCAATGACTCGGGTTCCCAAAGGTGAACCTCATGTTGGATGTTATCCTTTAAATTCTCTATGAATACATCAATCCCATGCTCCTCTGGAATATCAGTTACCCTGATATTAAATTTTTGGAAGTCCTCAATGTGCTCCACCATTGAACCCTTTTGTTTGAGATTTATCAATTGGCTAAAGAATGTTTTGCACTTTGTATCCTCGTAATGTGTTATCATTTCCTCCATAAAAATTGACCAAGTGACAAGTGGTTTATGAGAACAAACCCATCAATGCCATACAAAATTATTCGGTTCTAAATATAAAGATGAAATATGTACCTTCTGTGAGGGTTTCACATCATGTAGATTAAAATATTGCTCCATCTGTATTATCCATGTTACAGGATCATTGCCATCAAACTTTCTCATATCGATCTTTGGAATTTGGTTGGTCTTCAACCCAAAGTTAGAGTCTCTAAAATCATGATTAACATTCATTTTTTTCTCATTGTGAGTTTCACGGAATACCTTGTCACCATGAAGAATCATTTCTTGTAGAAACTTTGTGAAACCTACCTTCAAACCTTCGATTTATGCTTTTAAACTATCCTTCAAACCTTCCATTTTTGTTTCTAAACTGTTTGTCAAACCTTTCATGTCCCTTTTTATTTTTTATTCTAAACCATCCATATTCCCTTTTAAACCATTCATCTTAACATTCAACATCTCTTCTAATTCATTTTTTGTTACTCTTTGTGAGAGCAAAGTTTTTGGCACTTAATCTCGTAATTTTGATATATCATGTTGCATTTATTTCTCTTCTTCATGCGTTGTATTAGAGATTTATGGTTTATTATTGGGTGTATCCATTTTTTTGTTGTGAGGAATATTGGAAATAATGATATATATTCTTCAATATGCCCTTTGAATCGTTCAAACTAATTTTTCAAACAAAATTTATGCAAATTTAAAGAATGACTCCTTCTTGCATGTTTTTGGGAGCTTGATCTTGAAAGTATTGCATCTATATAATTTCGGCTCTCCAAGGTATGAAATTTGGTCTTGTTCTAACACTCTTAGTCTTATTTCCAACAACATAAGTCAAACCAAGATTATATTTTTCAATATAAATTCATGTTGAATTTCCCACGATGCCCTGATTATGGACTGGTTCATTAGAGTGAACTTGTATGGGATGCCACATGTCCTCGTTTCAACCTTCAGCCATGAAATTGATACACAAGAAACTACAGTCTATGAAATTTCAGTAATTTTTTACAAAATTGAAATCCAATGCTTTAAACGAAAGTTATGACTATTTTCCCTAGGTCTCATGTTTGAGATTGAATTTTGGAGAATGCAGAAACCCTGGCTTATTCAAACCATATCTCGTAAAGTATAGATAACCAAGATTTGAAACTTATACACAACGTTCAATAATATTTTGGCTCCACGTAGTTGAAATTTCTACTTCTAAAGCTTCGTAGAAAAAAAGTTATAGCAAAAATTCAAAGATTGTATGTTTGAAGTAGCAAAACTCTAGAATTTGAAGCTTTGAAACCAAATGTTATGCAAACAGCTCACAAAATAGAAGAAAAGATATATCAATGACTTAAAAATTAACATCTTCAAGGAGAAAACCTACTTTGAAATACATAAATGAACAATTCTTGGATGATAAAAATGACAATACCTCCTTGGTATATATAGGAGTCTAAGGGGTCACAATATAATCAGAGCTTACATAAAAATAATAATGTAAGGACACAACGATAACAATAGTGGGCTTCTATGGGGCCCAACAATAACAATAAAGGATTGGCATAGACACAACAATAACACTAAAGAGTAACAGTAATAATAATGATAAGAGAACTACACTTGTAATATAAAGACCTAACACATACACTGTCATAAAAACATATTAGCTTTTCGAGTATGAAAAAAAATTGTTGACATCATTCCATTATGAAGGATGTCATCAGCTTTTTTTAAGGACACAAAATTTTTTGACATCATTCCATTACGAAGGATGTCGTTAGCTTTTTTTAAGGACTCTATGTATGAGAGATGTGTCTCAATGATATTGATGATTCATTGAAAGCATTTGAATATGTCGTCGTTGGTTTTCATTATGAAGCATACTATGCCAATTCTCCTCTAAGACACATCTTTCCAATGAAAACTTCTTACGGTGGATATTTTTGAATATGTAGGGAAAACAGGTAGTTCGGCATAGTAGCTAAAATTCTTTCAAAGTGTTATCTCAGTTATACCCACTAATGTTCTAATTTTGTATAAAAGTTTACTTCATTGAATTTGGAGGGTGGGTAAGGGAAGAGCTATTGCGTTGAGTTACAGTCACATGATAACCGCCCATCTTCATCCATAGGTTTTTCATCCGCTCTTGAATAAGGAAACACTAAATAAATGTGATGTAACGACAATCCACCTTCAAGAGGATTAGTTTTTTATTTACATAACATGTCATTAGTTATTTATTTGTTATTTTCTTCAGAGTTGAAATTGTAGGAAGCTCTAGATATAGTAGATGCATAATATAAAAATATTTATTAAATGCTAAAGATGTCACTTTCTTAATATCTTCTATTAGGTAGTGTTGTTTGTTGGAAATGTTGTCATTGATGGAAAAGGAGATGGAAATGGAGGAGCACCGGAAATAGAAACAAGGAAAAGAGAGAAGCAAAGTAGCAGAGAACAGAGGCAGCAGAGAGGTAGCAGAGGCAGCAAAAAGAGAAGTAAGGAGCAGCATCAGTCAAGGAGTAGAGGAAGCAAAGGTAATGAATTGAAGCAGAGAACTATTCAAGGTGTAGAGTAGTGAGGACAGTAGAAGAGGGCTATTTAATAACAGATCTGGAGAGACAGAGTAATTAATATGCCTAAATTCAATAGATATATGATAACTTTTGAAATAGGCTCTGAGATGAAACCCTGCAATTGAAGGAAGAATAGATGTCAATTTAGGTGGATTTTATGTTTCGAATTAGATGTGATTAAGGCTTGTATATTCTGTGGATAAATTAATTGAAGTTTAATTATACAAAGAAATTCAGGATCACTCTGATCTGTATATGTGACTGTGTGATTAATTGACTTGTAAATTGAGTAAATTGATCACTGGAAGGATCGATTCCCGCAGGCTTTCAATCACATGTCTCAAATTTATATGTGACAAGTTAAATGCATTCTGGAATAAATTGAATTAAGTAATCCCTGCTCGAGTGATGTCTGATTCTTTTTAGATGTATGAGTTATTATACTGTGGAAAAATTTGAATTGGTGGCCTTGGTGTGAATAGGTTTAACCCTCTCACACTCATTAAGCCAAATCACTGTGTGTAAATATCCTACAAGGGTCAACCCCAGCGTTATATGAAAAAAAAAGGGCTACACTACATTATGAAGGATGAATGAGATTGTCGGGGGATGATGATATAGCGAAGTGTTGCAGAAGAGCGTTCAAAGTGACACTGCTAATGAATAAATGGTACGCAGAGTCTGAGAAACGAAGAAGTGGAGTTATGCACTTGACAGGAGAAAGAGATCGGTCGGAGGTTCTATCCTTGTTTGAGATCGTGAATCAAAATAGTGGAAGATGAAACTAAATTAAATAAAAGCTCTTTTTTTGCTAGAGCGAAGGAACTGTGAAGCGATGACATGGTCCTGAAACGAAACATTAGAACTGTGCGACAGAGAGGTTTGACTACAAATGAAATGTTGTTAAAGAGCACGACAGAACCCTGAGGGAAAAAGAGAGGAACCACGAGCGCTTTGAACAGTGGCAGTGGGTTTGGAACACCCGACGGTTTTCGCGTTAATTCAAGACGGTAAGTTGTATTACAATTCTAATGCGATGTATGCTAGGAGCTGACACGTGGTCTTAAGCGGTTTGGAGAACCCGCTCTCATCACGAATTAAAGACCATGCATCTAACTCACATGATATGTGGTTATTTCCATCGGATCAAGGCAGTCGGTGCGACGACTTCTCTGTCGTCGGATGATGCGGGTGATTTAAGGACCAGGTCAGCTTATCTTGTTAGGTTGGAGTGATAACCTCCGGACTGTGTGACCGCGTGACTACCGTTGGATAGTCAAAGGGTAGCACGATAGACTTGTAGCCCTTATATGAGGGTGATATTTAATGTATCTATGTTGTGGTCCAATATTATTGTATTGTTCGCGATTGATTTGTTATCAAGTCGGGGATATGTAATAATGAGTGTATAGTGTGCGAAGGACCATACGATATAGTTGATTTATATCCATATACCTTGGTATTAAATCAACTAATCTGAGCTGGGAGATGTGCTATATTACGGGGTTTGTCCAAAGTCAAAGAAACGCGTGAAGAACCTTGGCTTATTGGAAATTTAGGTGGTGATTCAATTTACTTTGGATTGGGTTGTAATATAAAACCCAAGGCTTATCTAAAGTCTTACAGCAAACGTAATTTAAATGAGATAGTGTTTAAAATTTGAATGGACCATATAATCATTTTGATAATGGGTTTTATTAAAGTTTGAAAGGTGAATTATGAATGGGCTATGGGACCAACAGTCCTACGCTTGTGGGTATTTGATCCTTTAAATACAGAATCAAATGTTTTGTATGCTTTGAAAATATTAATGGATTGTGAGGTTCGATGATAGAATGCGATAGCGGAATGCCAAAGGAAGGAGACTTATAAACTAGGTTTTTAGTCCAAGGTCCAATATATATGGTTGCATTTTCATAAATCGAAGACCGAAGGCTAGGTGGGCCTTAATTACAAGGTGAACTTTGGTTTAATTTGTATATGCAGATCTGTTCCATAACCATGGAATAATGAAGATTCTGCACTAAATTAAATTGCCAGATAAAGTTTATTTGGAGCGCATTATTTTCAAATGCATAGAAATAAAAGTTGTGAGTTGCCCAGATTGAAATAAATTGGGCATAAATTAGGAAATGCATTTTATATGCACAGAGAAAGTTTAATGTGAATTGAATTATGCGCGAAACACCTGAATAAAGACCACGTATATGGTGAGTACCATATTGGAGTTATATTATATATATATCATAGGGATTGCATTGTTTTAACCATTGATTCCAAGGGCAGCTTCCGCATTTATTTAATTAAATTGCCAGCTCAGAAAATGGAGTATTGAAATTGCCCAGATCGACAGTTGTATTGAATACAAATTAGTTGTATGCGTTTTATATGCATAGAGAAAGAGAAAAAAAAGTGGGCCTGACAGAGGTAAACAGAGATTGCAGGTTTGACAGGTGTACATGCACAGGTGCACACAATTACAGTGAACAGAGTATGCAGAACAATTACATGACAGCAACAGATACACAATTTCAGAAAACAGTAGAGGTATGCAGAGCAGTTACCTGACAGTAGCAGAAAAGACAAAACTAGCAAGCCAAGTGCTGGAAAGAGGACTGAGTGAAATTTATACATGTAACTGAAAATGGGAATTTAAATGTTGTAATTGATTTTATATTGTTTGTGATGCATTGGCAAGTCTCCGGAGGAAAACGAAAATCCCACTGTAATATTGAAATTAATGCATATTGTTATATTTTTCTGAATGAGCGGGTAAAAGAAATGAGAAGGCAGAAGGCAAAGAGGCATGGCTGTCCATTTCAAATTCCCTAAGGAATGCTAACTGTCATAAGGGAATTTATATAAATAATATCACATTGATATGTATAAAGATGTTAGAGAGGTTAGAGAATGCAGAAATGATGCAGTGAGGCAGAGAAGGAGGAGCTGATAGAAAAGCAAAGAATGCATAAATGATGCAGTGAGGCAGAGAAGAAGGAGGAGCTGATAGAAAAGCAGAGAATGCAAAAATGAAGCAGTGAGGCAGAGAAGGAGGAGGAGCTGATAGAAAAGCAGAGAATGCAAAAATGAAGCAGTGTGGCAAAGAAGAGGGAGGGGCTGATAGAAAAGCAGAGAATGCAGAAATGAAGCAGTGAGGCAGAGAAGAGGGAGCAGCTGAGCAGAGAAGAAAGAGGGGCTGATAGAGAATCTGAGAAGATGTAGAGATGATACAGGGCAGATATGAGAACTGATGGAAAGCAGAGAAGATGGTACAGAACAGAGCTGATATCCAAGGTAAATCAGCAAATGTTTTCTTTTGATAGAATGAGGAAGTTGGAGCTTCCCTATCAAGTTGTAGCTTGATAGATGTCAATTGTAGCTGACTAAGGTTGGAGCCTCCTGTAGGTTGGTGCCTGCAGAAAATTGATGGGATTTGGAGCTTCCTTGCAAGTTGTAGCTTGCAGAATTGAAGTTGGAGCCTCTTGTAGGTTGGTGCCTACAGAAAATCAGTGGTGAGAGGGAGTTGGAGCTTGCCTTTGCATCACAACAATAATAAGATGTGGTTTTCTCCCTTTATGGGTTTCCACTTATATCTGGTGTCTATGTGCATGATGTCTATGTGTTGATATGGTATATCTATTCTGCTAATACTTGTTGCTCACATATTAAGACTGCTGGTACATTATCTAATTTGCTTATTAATTGTTGCTCACAAATAAAGATTTCTCGCACTTTATGTTGATCATGAAATGAAGGTGTTAATGAAGTTTAATGAAAATTTTAAAAATTCCATGAATGTGTTAAACTGACTCACACCCCCCCCCCCTCTTAGTTTAACTAAGGGCTCAACATTGTTGATTCGTGGTTAAAAGCCCACAAAATGAGTGGCTCTAATTATTATGATAACTGGTAACGTTAATAATTTGTCACGAGCAGTTCGGATTTTATGATGCCTTGTATCAGAATAATTTGTTTTAATGGAATTGTTATATATAAAAAATTTATTTAAAACTAAATTGTTTTATAAAGTAAATAAAAATATGTATATATATATATGTTATTATTCAAAGAAAATAAATGTGTATATATTATTATAGGAATTTCAATTAAAATATTTATAATGTGTGTATATATGAATTTCAATTATTTTGTTGTTTTTAAATTGAGAGAGGAAAATATTTATTTATATTCTCTTTTATATATATAATTCCAAATAAATTTGATTGAACAAAAAAATTTATAAAATTGACTCATAATTGTTAAAAAAACAATAAAATAGGTTAATAAATTGGAAAATAAAATAAAAAGTTCATTCTAGATTATATATATATATATATTGTTTAATTAAAGTGATAGGCGTAAGTAGATATTTTTAATTCAAATAAATAATTTGATAATTCTAAATTATTTTAATTCAAAGTTTAAAATAATCTTCAAAATTAACTAAATTATAATTTTATTTTAAATTATTATTATTGATTATAAAAGGAATTAATAAATGAGTTAAACATGTGTATATATATATATATAATAAGTTGAAACTTATACTACTCAAATAAAATTATATTTTTCTATTTAGTTTGATCATTCAATTAAGGTTGTGGGTGTGTTTTTATTTTTGTTTTCATAAATTAGCACAATCATATAAATTAAATAACTAGTCATGGATAGATATCAAAACACTTATCTTATGATACATCCCTTATTGCAAAAATTTTAAAAAATCATAAAAATTAACTAAATTATAACTTTATTTTAAATTAGTATTATTGTTATTATTTTAAACATAAAAAATACTTTATATTCAAAATATGGATTACACAGCCAGAACTGTTTCTACATCATCACATCAAAACGTGCTTCAGTCTTAGTAGGTGCTTCCATATCCCAATATAGCCATAATACTATTTTCTTTCCCCTATTAACCCTGTAAACTATAATATAACACTGAAATTTTCCATAAAGACGAAAATATAGTGCCAATATAAAAAAAAACGACAATTCATAAGTGGACATTAACTAGGGTTAGTCTTCCCTGCATCCTCATTGGCATCCTTGCCTCGGTTGCTCGAACCCACTCATGTGTCGTCTTCTCCTCCATCTTTCTACAGTTGAGCCACGACCTCCTCTGGTAGTATCACAATAATCTCTTTTACCTCTCCAAATATGCTGTCACTAACCAACATTGAATTGGAAGTGAGTAGATCAGTGTCCATCTTCACATTTTTTCTCTCCAAATACGCCTCCACAATCTCAAACTTTGCGTTAATTCTCTCGGCGTTGGTATCACGGTCCTTCTCCAATAACTCCACTCGACGAGTGATAATGTTGAGTCTCCCCATTACCAAATTAAATAAGAATTCAGCGGCCCTCTTCTAGCATGTCAAATCCTCCTTAGTAGGTTTACTGCCATGACCTTCTAGAACATCCATATCGATGTTCCTCCAAATCACACAGCTATTAATTTTATGCTCCGATCCTTTTACAACAGATGTCAGGGGATAGGGTGGTGAGTCCTTAAATAGACCAGAGACCTCTTGCCTACCATTTTCATCTACTCGTGCCATAATCTCATGAATATCCTCGATCTACAGTCCCATTAAATAATCATTTTGTCCAAGGAATCTAGCAAACCATTTTTGTAGCCAATTTCGAAGTAACGAGATGATGTCCACTTCCTCACCATTAATTCTCCGATGTAGTTCACAGTCCTTCAAATTCTCTGATATGATGTATTTCCTTCAGCATCCATATAGTAGGTTATTAATCCCCTTGTGTCGTGCCATTAGATAACCTACAGATCTGTGAGGATGACATGCATTGATCCTTTCCTTTCTTTTCCCCACCTGTCCTAACTTTTGTAATATCTTCCCTCTGTCATCCCTTTATCATCGATAACCATGCTAATATTTAATGTTTCCCTGACCAAAATTCAATTAAGGAATGGGAAGTTCGCCTTCATCTCTCCCATCAATATCGTAGTTCCCTTCTCCCAACAGCACTCCATGATTTTCCATTTCATCGATAGCCTAGTTTAGATGGAGTAGAACAAGAAAAAAAGAATGTTGCTCAAATATTTCCAACTTATAATTTATTCTTTTAACTATGGATGAAATATTGTCATTAGAATGTACATTTGGTATTGATAACATTCTTATAGTCAACAAGGAATCCCAAAAAAAAAATATTCTATGTATTCTAAGAGTGTGAGCAAGGTACAATCCTTTCCACAAGGAAAAAATATTTTTCTTGTTATTGGTGGAAACCCCTAATCCCCACACACATTTTGTCTCGACTTATTCATTGGGGATACAAAGGATCCCTCTCGCTCCTACATCCCCTTTTATTTTAAATTATTATTATTATTAATTATAAAAGGAATAAAAATAATGTATTTGATCGTTATATGTAACAAAGTCGTGGAAATGTTGAGGACGTAGCGTATGATCCTAGTCTGCAGCTTGAACCTGTGGGCATGAGTTTTTTGAGATATTGACGTCAGGAACTTCCAATAACCCTTCATCCTTTTATTTTTCCATCTTTGACCTTCTTTCGTTATTCTTCAAGTTCTTAATCTCATAATCCATTGTTCGGGTAGCCTTCCATGGTTGGGTTGGCCCAGGACTCCCCACTCATGAGAGAAATCCCGACATTCAACTCTCTTGTTTCCTCTAGCCCCAAGTTCCAAAATTATGGCCCTTCTCGCTCTGTGAAAAATAATTATGATATCCCAAAAGTCAATATCAATGACTCCCAAGCTTGAATCCATGCTCTCCAACTTGTAGATCGGGGTCTCATATGTCAGTTTATGAGTCTATGGCCCTCTCCTCACTAGGTTTAGTCTTAGATCGAAAATAACTAGAAACCCCTTATCAAGGATGAGGGTGTGTCATCCTTATGTGGTAAGGGTTTTTTTACTTTTTACTTTGATAACAAATTTGATCAAGACCCAATCTTCAGAAGCGGTTTGTATTTCACTGAGATCCCAAGGTTTATACCTTAATCGCTGGAACCCTAACTTTAACCTAGACTGTGACAACCCCATTGCAATCCCAATCTTGGTTAAACTCCCTTATTTTCATCCTCATTGTTGGAACAATGCAACCTTCATATTTATTGGAATTTCACTAGGTAAGTACATTGATTGTGTAGAACCTAGAGATGGCCTATTTTCTTGTGAAAATATAAGTGTGGAGGTGGATATGGAAAAATGACTTCCAATGGAAATCAACCTTTGTATGGATAGATGGACTCATGTGCAAGTAGACTATGATCTTGGGGAATTTTCTTCCTGATTTTTATCCACAATGGTCATTTTTAATCGATGATTCAAGCCCAAACCAGGACTATGATCAGTTTCCCTTTAAATGAAAAGTTTGTCATGAATATGGGCACTTCGCAAGAGGGTGCCCAAATATGCAAGTAACCCAGAAGCATCAAGGAGAGAAGAATGAGAAATTGAAGCAAGCCAAAAGGAGAAACGAAGAAAATTGACAACATCCCAAAACTGCTCTAGCTCCTCCTAAGGAGGGTGAGTGTTTGAGACCTTATGGCCCTACCTCAGGTGGGCCTCGCTGGGAAGGAAGTTCCGATGGTGTGTTAAATTTCTACGCATCTCTCTTAGGTGTGTTAGAAGAAGATGAACCCTCCCAAACAGTTTCTAAAGAGGCCTCTCCTCAACAGGATCTCACGTCTTATCAAAATAAAGGGAAAATCCCACTCGAAATCCCTCACTCTGCAGAAGGATTGAGTAGCAGTTTTGAAGAGAATTTTGACGAGGATGAGGAAAAATTTCTCTCATCAAAGGAAATCTCTAGACCAACTATCAAATCTAACTCAGTGGATGAGAAGTTCTAAAAAGAGAAGGAAAGGGAAGTATTAAGGATAACCTGTCGATATAGGCGTAAGTGTAATAGAGAGATCATAACGGAGAAAATAGAAAGGTATATATAACTTGGTTATCATCACAATATCCCCCTTCAACTAGAAAATCATGGAATCAAAGGCGAGAAAAAGTAGCATCGATAGGCTCATTAAGGGGAAATCCTCCTCCAAGAGTAAATGATGAACATAATCTCCTAGAATTGCAGGGGCCTTGGATCTTGTTAGGGTCCTATAATTTATAGGCTCTCAAGGTGATTATTATTTCATCTCAGATATTTCATATTGTAATTAATATTCCATGATTGTAAATTATTTCCAAATAAGGTTAAAACCTTAGGAAAAATATGTTTGTATGTCCAAATGCAGCATTAGGAGATAATTAAATATGTTTTTTTTGCATTAATAACATCATTTAAATGTGATTAAATAATTTGTAATATGGCCGGGCACTACATGTTTTAATTTTGTCAAAAATGGAAAAATAATGGCTTATCCAAGGTTTTGGAGACCCATTATAAGTTAAACGCGCTCAGAGGGAATTATTTTACAAACCTTTGAAACTCATTTGCATTACCATGTTTCATTGGCGAGGACTCACCTCACCTTTTTGCATCGCCCAAATCCCAAAATCATTTACATTTTTCTTCTCCTACAAACCTTTCGAAGGATTATATACGATCAAGTGGGACCCATTCCACGCCACGCTTCCTTTTTCATTTCATTTTTTCCATTGAAAATCATTAAACTTACCCTTTTTTATGCCTTTCTGCTTTACCCTTCCACCTTTATCTTTTCATCTCTTTTCACTTACTCCACTTCCTTATTCGCCGATCGCGATTAAAGTAGGGCCCTTACCACATTTTGCAGATTTTACATGTTTTGCATCGCAAAAAAACTTAAAAACTGCGATCATCAATTTTTGATTTTTCGCATCACCAATTTGCAGTACATCGCATCGCATATGTTTTATCTTACCTTTGAAAGCGCCCACAATCTATTTGTTTTAACTTGCGATGCGGAAGGTTGGCCCCACCTCAGCAGCTCCGCCCCTCACATTACAACCTTTTCAAATACATTGATATATTATGAAAACATCATAAGACATTACCTTACTGCATAAAAGTCTGCCAATTTCAGCGAGCTCCAATTCTCCTTGACACGTCATCCTCCACTAAGCGCAAATCGCAGTTTGCGGTTTTAAATGTTTACCTTATTTTTCCAAGTGCTACATTCTGCGATGTGTGATGCAGGTAGGTCCCTCTCCCCATACTTTGCAAATTTTAGATGTTAACCCCACAGCTTATAAATAAAATTTGAAACTTGCGATGTGCGTCTGCGATCCAATCCCACTTTTCCCCTGCCATGTCACTTACCTCCCTCCCCGCGATTCGCACTTCATTTGTTTTAGTGTTTACATCCTCCCCGCTTGTAATAAAACTTAAAATCTATGATATTTGATGTGGTCTGGTCCCACTGTCCCTCCACGTCGCATCCCACTTCGCATCGCATCTCTAGTAACATTATTCATAAACTTAAACTCTAAATGTTTCAAAGTGTGTGGATGCGATGCGACTTCAGAATTTAAATTTAAAAGATTCCAAGTCTTTTATATTGGTTTTTTTATGTTTTTTTATTCACAAAAAAGGTTTTAACTCAGCAGAAACGACTCAGGTAGCAAATAAACGCTACAAGTCAAGTCGGGAAAAGGTGTTGCAGTAAAGAAGATTATGTTGTAACTGCAAGAGCATGGGGTGCTCATACAACAGATATGCCAGCACAACACTCAGTTTAGTCTGCCAGCATATCAGCAAATTGTGGTCCACGTCCTAAAATGCCCCACTACATCAGCAACTGCTCTGCATAGCACATTCCACCGAAACTATAATTTTTTAATAGTTATAGTTTTTAGTTAAAATATGTTAGAGACTGTTTTGCTGTAATTTTTGTATAAATACTCCAGTTTTGGAAGTATTAGAAAAGTTGAGTGATTGAGATCAGAATCGTTATTGTCTTTCGGAGTACTGTAAGCTTTTTCAAAGCACTGGAACATCAATAATAATCAAACCATTCACAGGATTCTTGTGGCTTAAATATTAGTGATGTTTTTCTTCTGTTCTTATGTTTCATTGTCATCTTTCATTGTAATCATCTCAATTCTAATTGTAAAGAAGAAATCATGATGAATAGGATTTACTTTTGAGTGTGTTATTCTGGCTGTGTTTACAATCATAATTTTTTCACTGAAGGCAAAACTAAAAAATTATTAATTTCTCTTTGGTTTTGTTGAATTTCCTCATATTTCTGTCATAAATCCATTTACAAATTCAAAAATATCCAATAAATACTCCTATCTTTCCCTGTGTTTACTCTATGAAAATTTGATGCAACTATCCAGTTATATTTTGACTCCATTGCCCAATAGATATTAAAAAATTGAATACAATCAATATTCCAAAATCCAAAACAAACCCAAAACCCAAGTACTATCATAACTAGCCTAAAAATTATTTAAACAAAGCTATATCTTATAGAGAGAACCCTCTCTGAATCTAGGAAGGCTAGGTCCTAGATTCCAAAGTTGGTTTGATGTTGGCCTCTGGGATTCTGTCTTCAGCCTTGGAATTATAGAATGCTAAATTAGTGGTGACCATACTGGGGAAGGAAAACCTTTTATCTTCCTCAGGAAATTATGTCAAAGTTCAGATCTGATTACTGATGGTGGACAGTGATCAGACACAAAGAAGGCTGCAATTATTCACCTAGCGACTCCATGATCCAAAGAACCCAGCTTTTGAGCATTCATGGTGACTCCACAACATGCTGACCAGAGTTCCTGCTGAAGAATATGACAAGGTTTGTGGAAAACCTTCTATCTTGTGAATTTTTAAATACATTCAGGAATCAATTATCAGAATTTCAGCTTGATGAAGATTTCGTAGAGGATTTATTTAGCATTTTTAAATCAAGGAAATTTATTCTTGAAGCTAAAACATGTTTTTTGGATATAGTTGTTGAAAGATATGAAACTTTTATTGAACTTTTAAATACTCAAATTCAGTCATACAATTTCCAAGATCCTCAAGAATTCTTGGAAAATATTCCTTCCCCTAAGCAAGATGAAATTGTACTACCTCTTGACTTACATAGTGAGGATGATTGTGCTTTCAAGTACCAAACTGAAGATGTGGGTTCAAGGTTTAATATTGAGGACACAACTACTCAACAAGTCATTGAAGGCCTAGAAGAAAATACCATAAATCATGCTTTTAATGATCCTATAGCAGAGTATATGGAGGTTCTTCTTAACTCAAATTCTTAAACATGTATTCTTTATAAGGGTCAGATTCATCAGAATTTGTCATTTCATATTATAACTTTGGTTATGAGGACACATAATCAAGTTATACTGCTGATTTTCCTGACAGACAGTCAAGTTTTCCATTTGTTCCTACAGCTACTTAACTGGCTTCATTGGCATTTTTGTATTACTTGATTCAGCATAAGTTTCATTAGCATAGGGTGGGTAGCAATGTGCAAATAAAGCTCAATGCTTTGAGCATTTTTTCAAGCATTCTTTCAAGTTTCATTTTCAATTTGCATTTCAGTTTTCAGTTCAGTGTGTTTCATATTTCAGTGTGTAGAAGGTTTGATTTTAGTTTGAGATTTTCAGTCACAGAGGTTTTATAACAAAGTAAGTTGCATATTTGGGATCATCCCAATGGATCGGGCTACTAGTCTACGGTGTTCTTGGCACTTCACAAGGAGAGTTCCATCCTCGAATGATGCCACTGTTAGGGTCCTATATTTTATAGGATTTCAAGGTGATTAATTATTTCATCTCAGATATTTCATATTGTAATTAATATTCTTAGATTGTAAATTATTTCCAAATAAGTTTAAAACCTTAGAAAAAATATGCTTGCATGTCCAAATGCAGCATTAGGAGATAATTAAATATGTTTTTATTGTATTAATCACATCATTTAAATGTGATTAAATAATTTGTAATAATTTTGGGCACTACAGGTTTTAATTTTGTCAAAAAAGGTCAAAACTGGAAAAAGAATGGCTTGTCCAAGGTTTTGGATACCCATTATAAATTAAACGTGCTCAAAGGGAATTACTTTACAAACATTTGAAACTCATCTGCGTTACCATGTTTCATTGGAGAGGACCCACCTCACCTTTTTTCATCACCCAAATCCCAAAATTATTTACATTGCCATCTCCTACCAACCTTTCGAAGGATTATATACGATCAAGTGGGACCCATTCCATGCCACGCTTCCTTTTTCATTTCATTTTTTCCATTGAAAATCATTAAACTTACCCTTTTTTTCTTCCTTTCCGCTTTACCCTTCCACCTTTACCTTTTCATCGCTTTTCACTTACTCTGCTACCTTATTCCCCGATCACGATTAAAGTAGGGCCCTCACCACATTTCACAGATTTTACATGTTTCGCATTACAACAAAAATTAAAAACTACGATCGCTGATTTGTGATTTTTCGCATCACCAATTTGCAGTACATCACATCGCATATGTTTTAACTTACCTTTGAAAGCGCCAACAATCTATTTGTTTTAACTTATGATGTGACAGGTTGGCCCAACCGCAGCAGCTCTGCCCCCCATTTTACAGCCTTTGAAAATACATTGATATATTATGAAAACATAATAAAATATTACCTTACCGCATAAAATTCCGCCAATTGCAGTGGGCTCCATTTCTCCTTGACACGTCATCCTCCACTAAACGCAAATCGCACTTCGTGGTTTTAAACGTTTACCTTATTTTTCCAAGTGCTACATTCTACGATGTGCGATGTGGGTAGGTCCCTCTCCTCGCACTTCGCAATTTTAGATGTTAACCCCACAACTTATAAATAAAATTTGAAACTTGCAATGTGCGGTTGCGATCCGGTCCCACTTTTCCCCTGCCACATCACTTACCTCCCTCCCCGCACTTCGCACTTCATTTTTTTTAGTGTTTACATCCTCCTCGCTTATAAAAAAAACTTAAAATTTGTCTCTCCACGTCGCATCCCACTTCACATCGCATCTCCGATAACATTCTTCATAAACTTAAACTCTAAATGTTGTGAAGTGCGCGGATGCAATGAGACTTCAGTATTGAAATTTAAAATATTTCAAGTCTAGTATATTGGCTTTTTACACTGTTTTATTCAAAAAAAAGGTTTTAACTCAGCATAAACGACTCAAGTAGCAAATAAACTCTACAGTTCAAGTCGGGAAAAGGTGTTGCGGTAAAGAAGATTATGTTGTAACTGCAAGAGCATAGGGCATTCATATAGCATATCTTCCAGCACAACACTCAGTTTAGTCTACTAGCATATTAGAAAATTGTGGTCCACGTCCTAAACTGCCCCACTACATCAGCACTTTCTCTGCACATCACATTCCACCGAAACTATAATTTTGTAATAGTTAGAGTTTTTAGTTCAAATATGTTAGGGACTTTTTTGTTGTAATTTTTGTATAAATACTCCAATTTTGGAAGTATTAAAAAATTTTATTGATTGAGATCAGAATCGTTACTGTCTTTTGAAGTATTGTAAGATTTTTCAAAGCACTGAAGCATCAATAATAATCAGACCGTTCACAGGTCTTGTGGCTTAAATACTGGTGATGTTTTTCTTTTGCTCTTATGCTTCATTATCATCTTTCATTATAATCATCTGAATTCTAATTGTAAAGTGAAAAGTGTGATGAATAGGATTTACTTTTGAGTACCTTATTCTGGTTGTGTTTACAATCATAATGTTTTCCACTAAAGGAAAAACTAAAGAATTCTTAATTTCTCTTTGGTTCTGTTGAATTTCCTCATATTTATGTCAGAAATCCATTTACAAATTCAAAAAGATCCAGTAAATATTCCTAGCTTTACCTGTGTTTACTCTGTGAAAAGTTGATGCAACTATCCAGTTATATTTTGACTCCATTGCCCAATAGATATTAATAAATTGGATAAATTAATCTTCCAAAATCCAAAACAAACCCAAAACCCAAGTATTATCTTAACTAGCCTAAAACTTATAGAGAGCCCTCTCTGAACCTAGGAAGGCTAGGTCCTGGATTCCAAAGTTGGTTTGATGTTGGCCTCTGGGATTTTTTCTTCAGTCTCGGAAGTACGAATGCTAACAGATCTAAAAAAAAAAGGAAGAAAAATATCCGATCCTTAAATAAAAACCATTTGTGGGCCTCTTCTAGGAGACAAATATGAGTGAGAGTGAAATCTCGTCTAAACAAAGAAAATTATGGATTTTAAGCAACATGGATATAGTTAGCTCTCATTGAACATCTAGAAGTCTTTGCACATTGTGGGATCCAAATCAACTTCAATTCATGCACTCCATGAAAACTACTCAGTAGGTCGTGAACTACTTCAAACTATTGGAAATTCATAAGGTATACATAGTCATAAGATTATATGCGTCGATTCACTTTCAAGAAAAACAAAAAATGTTGGAAATCCCTCATTAATATAAAGGACACAGTATTTGTCCATAAATGCATTTTCGGTGGGGATTTCAGCACTACTATGAATCATAAAGAAAAGAGAGGGGTTTTTTGTCCTTTGTTGACAGTTCCATGCTAGAGAAATGGGCCAAAGCATCTATATGAGGTGTGTATTTGAAAATGGATGATTCAAGGATACAAACCCTTCTTTGTGTTAATAATCCTTAGTACTTTAAAAAATATTCGAAGTGTTTATTTCTTATAGTAGCAACATACAATTCTTTGAAGGTATTTGGAAGAAGAATGGAGGAGAATTTAGAAAATTAAATACTCTCCCAGAATATACAATTATCTAAATAAGCAGAAGCATATAGAAGAACCTCTATAGAAAAAAATCAATACATATAAGAATTAGTATAGAAGCAATAATATAATGGTGCAGGGTAATTAAATCAAACACATTGTTCAATCAATTCACTCAATAAAGAGAATAACTTTGCAATGGGATGTCAGGGAGGTTGAAACTCAACCTAGCCTTTCCTAGATATCTATACAATCTCATATGTATCCAAAAAAGATCATGTAATCACATGTAAGTACCCATATAATATATAAATTTGCTACAAGTCGAAAACAAAACCCTTTGATTATATTTAAAATTTCAAGTATTACAATAGTATTCCAAAGTTTTGTCCATGTATCAACACTTTTCCAATTTTACAAAATGATATATATAGAGTTTCATACAAAAAACCTATCCTATACAAATTTACAATACAAAAAATATATATCCAAATAATTTAGATAATCTTCTTAAAAATTTTCTCAGATTATAAAGTATTTTACTTGATATTCTCCAACTTTCCTTGATTCTTACATCCAAGCCCAAAATATTTGATTTCGTTTTGATTCTACTCCTCTATATTTAGAATTGTCCTGATCTCCTGCTGAAATGTTGTCTTGATTCTCTGAACTATTCAACTATTTTCATGAGCTACTCTCATTCCTCTTCCATTAGATAAGTTAAATCAACCATTTTTTTGAAAGCTTCATCCACTTTTGTATATTTCTCAAAATTAGATTTAACTATGAGTGGATGTTTAACTTCATAACAAATGAAAATATCATCAGATAAATTTAGAGTAAAATTTTACTTCTTAGAACTCCTTTTACTCCAGAAAATTTTGATTTATCCATTGCTACCCTATTCAGTGATCTTTGATAGTCTTCCTTTGTAAATTTTAAAGAGAAGGAAAACCTATTTGCTGTAAAAGAAAGAATTTTCTATAAAATTTATTTACATGTGTCTGCAATATTTCACATTTATCTCTCATCTATAACATTAAATTTTTTTTGTCAGAACTCTTATAGTTTGTAAAATTGAATCAATGTTGTCTTCAATACCCAATTCTTCTAGCTCTTATCTTGATCTGAGTCTATCAGCTACCAGATTTACCTATTATCTTTTACTTCTGTGATGTTGTCAGAATTGCATTTTAAAAGAGCATAAAATAGCATATAATCATGTTGTAAAGAAGAGGAAACAAGACAAAAATCAGCAACATAACAACACGAGACATTGACAACGGAGTTCACCCAGTGTGGGCTAAGTCTCTAGCCCCGGTGTCAAAATGGGATAGGAAACTTCATATATTGTTGGAAAAGGGAAAATGTACATGGATGATGTTCTCCGGCATACAAGGATGTGCCCTCAACATGAGTGGCTTGTCTCTCCATGAGACTTACTACTACAGAAACTCTCACTCACAATGGACCTCCTATCAGCATGAAATAATCTCACATGAAGCAAAAACAAGACCCTGGAACATGCATCAAGCAAGGATCTAGAAAACTAATACATTCCACAGTAAAATAGGCACATGATCAAACTGCATATACCTCAACCATTGAATTTGGTTGAAGAAGAATATGCTCAGCTGTTGTTGTTGGTTGCACCATCGAATTCTTGGTGTCGAGGGGAAAAGAATCGACTCTCCACACTTGAGAATCAAACACCATCACTCAAATCTGGAAAATGGTCAAAAAATGGGAAGCTCTACTTCTGAAACAGACATCACCATTGAGTTCTTGTCGCTGAAAGGTGTAAAATTGACATAAACTTTGTCGAAAATGGACTTCGGAAAGTTTTGGGCCTCAAGGAATCTTTTTGATGCCCTTAAGATTCCATGGGGCATGGTTCCACTATCTCCATGGCTCGTGGTTCCACACCTGTAAATAAAAATATTATTATTTCTCAAACTCCGCGCTGGTCTGATATTTGCAATAAAATAATAATAAATCCTGGAAATCCGTGTTGGTCCTCCAGCTCCTTCATTCTGCTTGGCCTCCTCCTCGAAAGAGAAATTCAGGTTTACGTAAACACGCTTGGGAAGAATTTACAAATGGTTGGTTGGTGGTGTAACGGTTCAAACGCTAATTTTATTGTGGGTGGTCAGGGGTTCCAACCCATTGACCCCCAATTGGAGCACATAATTTTAAACCGTCACATTTTTTTTCAACGATGTTCAAACATTGTTTGGACCGTAGGTTTAATATGGCACGTGGTTACGTTTGCATTTGTTTGAACTGAGTTCGGTTGTAACGTTGTATGGATTTGGGTTGTGGTTGGTTGGGCTACCCGTGGAGTGGGCAGGCCTACATGGTTGGGTAGGTTTGATTCCCGCCTGCCCATTGTAATATGGTGCCATGATGGTTCTATGGGCCCCGACCCACACGTCATTATTTACATATTTATATATATGGGGAAGTTTTAATATAATACGCCATATGTTATGGTGTCGTGGGCAAAGGGTGTGGTAGGGGTCATGGCCCGCTGCCCCATAATTCGCCCCATAATTCTTATATTTGTTATGGTCGTTAGTGGGTGGCGGGGTTGGTGGCTTGCCACCATATTTAATATTTTTTTTTTTATAACAATAATGGTCGTTTTTAATTTTTCCCAAAATAAGGGCTATTGGGAAATTTAACGAGGCCACAATTTCTTTCTCTTTCGGGTGCTAGGTTTCCTGCCGGTTGACAATGAATTTGTGGGACACTTAAACCTGGCCCATTGCCCAACTTTAACCAAAACTTTGACTTTCTCTAACTTCTCCATACTGGCTCAGATTGGAGATTTGTTCACACCGTTGGAATTAGGGCGACGAGTACTTCAATCTAAACCTAGTTCGAGAGAAATCCGGCCACTTTGAATTTTGACCATTTATGAGTGTTCTTAGTCTCCTGAGGGTGTCTGGAGCCTTCTGGATCATATCTTTTCTTTGTATTTAAAAACTTAATGATTTTTATTATTTGACTAGGTTTTTTTCCCAGGTCTCCTTTGATTTCATCAATGGATTCTCTCTCTTTTCAACAATTCTTCCTATCCAACAATAAATTCAATTGATGACCAAACATCGAATAGTGAAGACATTGTTTCCATCAAAATCTTCTCTTTATCATATATAAAACATTGAACATTGTCGACCTGACTTAATTTCTATTGAAGTTTTTTTTGCAACATGTAACTTCTTTGGATTTCAGTAGTTAAAGAATTGTCAGAGCTAACTTTTTCTTTCTATGTTTTTTCTAGATCTTATTTCAAATTATCAATTTATTGACTCTTTAAATTTAATAAAGAGAGTGATTTTGTTACTTATTATGTTGCACCATTCCTTGTTAATCCTCCTTGTGATGAAGTAATCATTGTTTTTCAAATCTTCTCTCTTTCTTTCAATAATTTCTCTACCTTTGATTTTATCTTTTGTATCTGCATATTTTGCTCAATTATCATTTATAAGAGAGTTTCTTTATCTTTTTCAAGCTCTCCAACTTCATGTGTTTGTGGATGCTTTGTAGTAGGTAACTTCAATCTCTTTCGAAGAGCTTTTGTAGAAATTTGAATAACTGATATATTATTCACCGAGATTCTCCTGATCACACACTATTTTAGCTTCATGCATAATACAAAATCTCTTCTACCATTGATCATCACATGCGGAAATAAAATCAATTGCATGCATACATTAAAACCACAAACAATCACACATATGAACACAGTATTTAATGGGAAACCTTAAGGCTGAAAACCACAACTATCTGTACATTATATGTCATGGAGATCATGTAACAATCATAGTACAAAATCTCCTCACAAGCTCTCATGCACACCCTCAATTGCTACACACTATCAAGCTAGATCTAGCAAAGCTCATGCTCCAACCCTTAGCCACTTGATAGCCAGCCTCTATTGCATTTTCAAAGCTATGGGATGGCTTCATTAAATAGATAACCACCTGGCCTGAATTGCGCAATCCTCATGGGCTTACTCCACCTATCTGTGTGTTGCAAATAGCAACTGTATAGTCACAACTGATAGTTAACCTGCTCTTTCACCTATTCCTGCACTGGTCTCCACTGAAACTATCCATGCACTGAAGTTAACTGATGTATTCTTTAGTTGATTAATGAGTATATAATTATTCAATTAATTAATAATTAATTCACACCACTCTCACTAATTGTATCAATTAGTTAAACTGAATACAAATAGCTCAACTATGTTTAGATTAGTTAAACTGAATACAACTCCACTAACTTCCTCAATCAACTCCACCAAACTCTGTCACATGAGTTCTAACTGAAGTCTTCATGCAATAGCTCCACTAAAACCTAGGAATTGCGTAATTCCTTCTGTCAGCTGCATGTGCCACTTCTAGGCATCAAACTGAAGTGCTCCAAGAGAATAAGATAATGTTTAGAGTCTAAATATTATTAAGAGCTAATAATATTTGACATTCCTATTTTTAGACTGGCAATCTAAAAATAGATTCCGCCCAGTATGTCTAAAAATAGAAGTCCATCTATTTTTCCAACTTGACCAACCCTCCACAAATAGCATCCCGCAACTCATAGAATCATGATCCACATGTCTAAAAATAGACATAGTCTAAAAATAGACTTTGCGCCAAAAATAGCCTGCGGGCCCACTTAGTGAAGGCGACTCCTTTCCACTAAGCTCATCATCTTGTTGCAATCTCAACACTCCCTCTCAACAAGATATGGATTATTTGCAACCCCTATCCTGCCCCTGTGGTATTCGAATTTTCTCCTGGTGAGCGCCTTCGTCAAGATATCAGAATCCTGATCCTCCGTAGGAATGTATGAAAGTAACATGACCTTCCGCTGCACACAATCTCTAATATGATGATACCGGATGTCAATGTGTTTAGATCTATCATGAAATACTAGATTAACTGAGAGTTTGATGCAACTCTGATTATCACAATAAATCACAGTAGGCTCTAAGTGTGAACCGAACAACCCAACCAGGATCTTCCTCATCCATATAGCCTCGCATGCAACCAAACTCGCTGCCATATACTCAGCCTCTGCTGAACTAAGTGCCACATATATCTTCTTTTTGTTGTACCAAGAAACTGTTGTCGACCCGATACTGAAAATCCCTCCAAATGTGTTATTTCTGTCCGTTGGGCTCCCTGCCCAATCTGCATCCGTGAAGCCACACAGCTTCACCTCATCCGACTGTCTGTACCATAATCCATATCCCGATGTGCCTCTGAGATAACGCAATACATGCTTGCCTGCCTTCCAGAAGAGCTTGGTAGGCTTAACCATAGCTTGTGAAAGCTGGTTAACTGCATAGCATATATCGGGTCATGTATTGACTAGATAAATAAGCGACCCCACCAACTATCGATAAACAGTGGCATCCACTACCTCCGTTGAAGTAGCATCCTCCTTCCTCCATCCACCAGGAAGAGGAGTATCAATAGGTTTGCAGCCATGCATGTTGAACTTCTCCAGTATCTCCCGGGCATACTTACCCTGAGAAACAAATAGTCCACCACTGCGCTGCCAAATTTCCAATCCTAGGAAATAATGAAGGAGGCCCAAGTCCTTCATTTCAAAATCCTTTGCAAGATCAGCCTTGCATAAGTGTATCAACAGCTCATCACCTGTCAAAATCAAATCATCTACATAAAGTACAATGATCAGCAACTTACCCTCCACCACAATCTGGTATAGGTTAGGATCCGCCTCACTCTTGGAGAATCCAAGTCCGGTGAAATAACTGCCTATCCGTGTGTACCAAGCACGAGGTGCTTGTTTCAACCCATACAACGCTCTCTTGAGCCTGCACACATGCGACTCGCTGCTAAAGATCTCAAAACCTTCGGGCTACTCTATGTACACCTCCTCCTCAATGACTCCGTTGAGGAATGCAGTCTTCACAACCATCTGATGAATGTGCCACCCCATCTACGCTGAGAGTGCAAGAATCGTTCGTATGGAAGAATACCTTGCGACAGGTGCAAAGGTATCCTCATAATCGATCCCCTCTATTTGTGAAAAGCCTCGGGCAACAAATCTTGCCTTATACTTCTCCACACTCCCGTCAGCTGCCTACTTCACTTTGTAGATCCATCTCGAACCCACCACTGATTTTCCCTCCGGTCTCGGGACAATCTCCCATGCATTGTTTCTGACAATCGAATCATACTCTTCCACCCTGGCATCTACCCATGCGGGGTCCTCCACAGCTTCCTCGAAAGAGGATGGCTCTGTCACGATACACTTGCTCATAAGAGCCATGTATCCAGTGTACCGATCAGGTGACTGTCTCTGTCTACGCTGTGATGTAGGTGCTCCTACAACCTTCTCTGCATCTTGAGCCAGTCGCTCAGCTTCTGTAGTGCGCTTCTGCCCTCTGATGGTTGGCGTTGCTTGAGTGGTCTCTTCCACTCCATGAACCTCATCTTGTGGCTGATCCACATCCTGGCACTCATCCTTAAAAACTAATAGCTCCGCATCCGCATGCAAGTGTGGCTCCCTCTCAAGCGAACACTTCATGGCTTTCTCCTCCTGAAATTTGATATCCCGTCGCACAACAGTCTTGCGACTATCTGGAAAATACACACGATGGTTGTGGGGCATATCAGTGTACCCCACAAATATCCCAACCTCTGCAGTCGGCTCCAGCTTCTTCCTGGAATCCTTCGTCACATGAATGTAAACATGTGAACCAAAAATCCTCAAATGGGAAATATCAGGCCTCTTACCAGAAAACGCCTCCTCAGGTGTACTCATGCCAAGTATCCTGTGAGGACAACGGTTCTGCACATATACCTAGCAGACGGCATGCCTCACCCCACAAGTGTATGGGTAGGCTCCCGATCATGCAACATCGCCCCGCGTGTACACCCACGATCGTTCGTTCTTCCGCTCAGCACCCCGTTCTCGTTGTGGGTTATGAGGTGCTATGAGCTCTCTTCGAATTCCTTCGTGTCTACAAAGTCCTTGAATTTGCCAGAGATGAATTCACCACCATTGTCGCTCCTAAGAGCCTTCACCTGCTTCCCCGATTCTTTCTCAACCAGTGCCTTGAACTCACAGAACTTTGAGTATGTCTCACTCTTCTTCTACATGAAGAAGATCCAGCACTTATGAGAAAAATCATCAACAAATATCACATAATACCTGTGCTTTGTTGTCGAAGCTACTGAGAAAGGTCCACACACGTCTGTGTGAATTCTCTCAAGGATCGTTGTGGCGCGACTATCCTTCTCATGAAAGGTGGATTTCACAAATTTTCCCAAGTTACACCCCTTTCACTTACCTGACTGTGCAAGAGTACCCTTAGGAAGCCCAGTAGAAATCTGCTGCAGTATCTTCAAAGCTCCATGGTGAAGGTGGCCCAAACTCCGATGCCACAACTCGTCATCATCCCGGCTCACCACTCCTTCTGCCTTGCCTGCCATTGATGCGCACCCATCTACCTGCAATCGATAAAGGTTCTGAACTTGAACCCCTATCCTCTGGGTCTCACCAGTTGCCTTACTGCGCAGGAAATCCTTTCCCTCGCTAAAGACAACATCATATCCCTTCTCTTCTAACATCGCCACAGAGATAAGATTCTTCTTCAATCCTAGAACATGCATCACTTCCTTCAATCTAAAGGGTTTACCAGACTCCCTCTCAAAGGAAATGGTATCGATACCGGTCGCACTGTATCTACCATCATCACCCATCTCGATGTGCACTCCAAGATCTTTCTCATCCAGATTAGTAAACAAATCTCGATCTCCTGTCATGTGAAAAGACGCACCACTGTCAAGAAACCACACTGAACCCATCACACTTGAGACCAAGCATGCGATCAGCGAAAAATCTAGCTCAAACTGCGAGGCTAAGGCCTCTCCAGCTGCAGATCCAGTAGCCTGCTTATTTTTCTTCTTCTGTGGACAATTAGTGGCGTAATGTCTGTGTTGGTGACAGTGAAAGCACTTCACCTTGGACATGTCCTGCTTCTTGCCTTTCGCACCGGATTGAGAAGCTTTCTTGCTCTTCCCCTTCTTTGCTTTGGTAGCCAAAGCGCAATTCTCTTCATCAGAGTTCTTTGATGAAGATCCGTCCCTGGTACTTCGCCTTATCTCCTCTTGCACAAGATCCAACCAAAGTCGCTCCCATCCTAGCAATTTCTCCCGACCATTGACAGAGTCTTGACAGGAATGCCAACTTTTTGGAAGCCCAAGGAGAGCCAAGCTCACCAAGTCCTCATCATCAACAGTAACCCCCAAACTTCCCAGCTCATCCCTGCATTGGATGAACTTCGTGAGGTACTTGGGCATACTATCGCCTTTCTCCATCTTTATGTTTCTGAGTTTGTCCTTGAGCGCCAACTTCCTTTGATCGCTCTTTCTTTGGAATAAATCTGTCAAGGCTTTCCGCATCAAGAATGGAGAAGCCTTACCATGAAGGCTGGACACTATGCGATCCTTCACACCCTCCAACAGAATCCTTCGACACTTTGTTGTCTTATTTTGCCATGCGTCAAGTACGGAAGCATCAGTAGAAGTATGCTTTGGGACTTCAGCATCTATGAACTCCTTCAACCCATTATCATCTAGCACCGCCTCCATCCTGTCCTTCCATGCAATATAATTCGAGCTGCCCTCAAGGGCATACTCCAATCGCAATCCGTTGAAAGACATCTCAAGTTCGACACCAAGAAAACACTGCTGCAAATTCAAATTCCACCAGCACAAAACTCAACCGCTTCAATGTTTTGCAATTGCTCCAATGATCAATATCGCTCTGATACCATGTAGAAATTTGAATAACTGAAGTCATCTCATTTTACAAAGACTTTGTTTGGGTTCAAAAACTTTTCTTCAAAGTTTGGGTTTAAAGAACTTTTTTGGAAGACATTTTTTTGGAGGCGGCGTGATTTTTCTTGGAGGTATGTACGTGTTTTGTGTTGAAATAAATCTTTTGAGCTTTCTTTGTTCAAAAACTTTTCTTCAAAGTTTGGGTTTAAGAGCATTTCTTGGAAGCAAATTGATTTTACAATTTTGGATTTAAAGAATTTTTTTGGAAGACATTTCTTGGAGGTGGCGTGATTTTTCTTGGAGGTATGTATGTGTTTTGTGTTTTTTAAAGTGTGTGTTTTGGATTGGATTACGTATTTTTTACAAAAAATTTACACTGAATTTTTTTTTTAAATTTTTTTAAATTAAATCTTTTGTGATATTTTTTGTAATTGAGTTATTGTCTAATTTTTTGAAGGAAATTTTTTGAAATTCATACCCTATTATCATGGGAAATCGAAGAACTTGTGCGAGAAAATATGATCGAAAAAGAGCCCCTGAGGCACGTAGAGAAGAAACAAGACAATATCACAAAAGAAAGTTAGAAGCCCTCTCAAATATTGAAGAGGAAAATCAACCTCAAGCAGAAATTGAAGCAGGTATGTAAATGTAAATATTACATGATCTATTGATATATATTTAAAATTTTCCTAATGTAAAATGTGAAGCTTAATTTTTATTTGATGAGCTAGTTTGAAAAATATTTTGTTTGATGTAAATAGACAGAGATATTCCTCAAAATATTGAAGAAGAAAATCAACCTGAAGCAGAAATTGAAGCAGGTATGTAAATGTAAATATTATGATCTATTAATATATTTTTAAAGTTTTCCCAATGTAAAATGTGAAGCTTAATTTTTATTTGATGAACTAGTTTGAAAAATATTTTGTTTAATGTAAACAGACATAGATACTCCTCAAAATATTGAAGAAGAAAATCAACCTCAAGCAGAAATTGAATCGGGTATGTAAATGTAAATATTATGATCTATTGATATATTTAAAATTTTCCTTATATTTATTGACATATTTATTAATTTAGTTATTTATTGAATATGTACTATTTTTTCGAATATGTACAGATGAAATCACTATCGATAATGAGATGTTAGAAAATGTCGACACTCACACATATGGAGATAAAAAACCTGACCATGTTATACGATATTGTGTCGATAGAATTTTTGAAAATTATTTCAAAAATGAGCAAGTGACAGTTCAAGCTCAAATGTTGAAAGGTCTCCTATCATCAAGGAAATTAAAAGAAGCGACGACACTATTGGGTATTCAAAAATCAACCAAAGATAAAAAAAATGAAAGAAGAGGTGATAAAAAATATGAGTAGTGCTATAGAGTCAATTAAGATATCTAGAGATAAAGATGTTTCAAATATACGTAGAGGAATACAGATGGCAATGGTTTCACCAAGTACTCAAGAGAATCGTTTGATAACATCTATGGCACGAGCACTGGGAACCTAGCGAAAAACTCTGCACAAACATCGAAAATTTCGACTGCAAATAGATGTAAATGATGAACTCGCTTGTTGGAGAGATATTTGTAGGCAACCATACAAAGATAGACTTGGAGAAGCTGTTAAAAAAATAATATATGAATATTGGAAGAACAATTCGCGTGTTTCACCGACTGCAAGACATGTGATGCGAAGAAGAATAGCACGAAATCAATACGAAGAACATGAAAAACATCTCTTGGAAACCACTCAAATAGAGTTATTCAACAAGTTCAAAGAAGAGAATCATCAAATTCATGTTTCACTTGGTGCTTTTGTTCAACAAAAACCATGGTATGTAAAACCTATCACCGTACGCGACACTTGTTGTTGCCGTTATCATGTGGAATTTGAGTTATATTATGATACATTCCTTGATTTCGGTAGAACATTATGGAAGGATTCACCTCCTCCTTCCACTATCCGTGAATTCATATCTCAAATTCTATGTGAAAGAGAAAGCGATGAACTATTTTACAAAAAGAAATGTGTTAGTGGTAAAAAATGCGATGATTGTGGAAATTTGACTAAATTTCAAAACAAATATCGTATTGATATAAATGATCAATCATTGTCCAACATGAAAGTGAAATGGAAGAGATATGAATATATCGGTACATCGATTCAAGGTGCAGATAGTGTTAAAAGAATCGAATTACAAGAAGACGAAATTTTTCTGATAGACTTTTTGAGAAAGTTTGAGGTAGAAATTTACAAATACACCAAGCATTCCCATAGAGCTCGATGGCAAGACTCGCAATTCAAAAAATCTCGTGAAATTTTTCCAATGATATATGTGCTTATATCATTGTGTTATACCACAAAAGTCCAAAGGTACAAGATAATAGTGGTGATTTACATTGTGTTATAATTAGAGGATTTTATAAAGCATATGGAATAGGCAGGTGCCTTGTCCACAATTTTCTCGGACAGGGATATAAAATTTCAGGGTTAGATATTAAAATTCTTGAAAATGGAACTATGGAAGCTTGAAGTGATTTTCAAATCACATTTGCTTCTAATTTACTATTTGATTGCTTCCACTTTGGGTATGATGATATTAGTCATCTGGGAAAAATTAAGATTGTTGTCAAAGAACGATGGTTTGGTGGTTGTATCCATGTCTTAATTAATAACATTGCAAGAACAAATACCATTATGGATGATGAAGATCCAATGAAGGCATTTGCAGAGACAATCGATGCCAATTTGAATGGAGCTTACTACCTATCAGAAGTTGTATTACCATGCATGCCACTAGGCCTCTCTAGTATAACTAACATCTCAAGCACATGTTCATTGCAAAGTGAACAAAACATTGCAGCTTATAATGATTCCAAAACAGGCTTCTGTGGACTTACACTTTCATAGGAAATAACATTGGCAGGAAGATGGCTAGGAATCCAGTTAAATGAAGCTTTAATTAATGACCTATTGATTCCATCTTCATCAACAAAATCCATAGAGATATCCAAATGTTTCTACATGGAACATGCACATATGCCTATGGAAATCATCACTTCCTGTATGCTTTCGACACTCATGCAGACTATATCTCATGCTCATGAGTTCGAGAGTTGAGGTAGAGGATGGCTACATTACCGATTATAAAAAAGAGAAGGCAATCTATGGGTAAGATGAAACAGGTTTCAGCAGATTTTCATTTTAGGCATTGACCAAAAAAAAATATCAGTGAATGGTGAATTTGATATGACTGAAAATTATTACATTATTTATGATTAGCAGGTTAATAATCATTTATCATTGCGTGACTTCAAGTCACAGGTGACTCAATGTGAATCCTCTACTTTCAAGTTTTAACAGAGAGAACAAAAATACTTTTGAGTATCAATTTATAATTCTAAAACATTGTCATGAATATTATGCCACCACATGAAATTTTAATTAGACTAAAACTTTAGTCATCATTTTTTTATCTAATTCTAATTATCATTAAATGAAATCATTTTATTATTATTTTTTATAAAAAATATATATAAATTAAATCAACTTTTGATAATAAAAACTTTACCTAAAATAAAATTACCATATATCACTACCATTCCAACCAGATTAACAAAAATAACAGTATCAACATTTTTAATTATTTTGGCATTTTTTAGTAAAAATAATTGTATTCTCTCTTACATTCTTCTATATATTGCTTATGATGTCAACAAATTCAAAGCACATTATTATTGTGGTTATTAATCACTATAATTAGGCCTAGTTAAGAAAATTCAGCCATTTATCATATTGAGAAAAAATCACTAAAATTCATGATCGCTTCCCTTCCTTTACCTTCTTTTTTTCCAAGGAAGATAGTTCTCCATTTTCTTAACAAAAATATTGCTATAAAAGCTTTTAGGAGATCACAACTAAAACTACTGGACCGGAGCTCGAGAGTCGCGATGTAAACCAAAAGAAATACGTGTCACAGAAAACTACTTGAGTGGAGCGTAGAGTCACAACCCTTTGTGTCCAGCAGGCTGATATGTGTCACATGTTTCGTTTACCGCGCGGTTAGTCCACCATAATGACCCACCCCGAAAACCACAATCCTCCTCCTTTCCTCCCTTGTAAAATATGTTTTGTAAAAGTCAGAAATTAAAATATGGAGACAATTATCCAACTTATTACTATGTATTATGTATAAATTTAATGTTTTCCTACAATATATTTAATAATCTAAATATTTATTTAAAAGTATCAATAGTATTTCGACGACATCACATTGTTCAAATCTCATCGTCGAAATACTATTGATACTTTTAAATAAATATTGAGATTATTAAATATATTAACAAGGGAAAGCGCTAGAGATTCTCCATAATGCATAATCGTACGTTGGATTTGGTGATAATTGTCTCCATATTTTGGCTTTCTGACCCGCAAAACATAATTGTTTTACAAGGGAGGGAAGGAGGGAGGGAGTTGTGGTTTTCGAGGGGAGGAGTCATTCAAAGGTTATGAAAGCGGTTCATTAACGAAGGCGCGTGTGACATGTATTTTCTTTAGTTTAAAGGTTCGACTCTCGAGCTCCACTCAAGTAGTTTTGTGTGACACGTATTTATTTTGGTTTACATCTCGACTCTCGAGCTCCGGTCCAGTAGTTTTAGTTGTGATCTCCTAAAAGCTTTTATAGCAATATTTTTGTTAAGAAAATGGAGAACTATCTTCACGGGAGAGGTTAAGGAAGGGAAGTGAAGTGGTAGGAATTAAATTTCTCAAAAGAGGTGCAGGCTCAATTAAGCTTCACAAAATCTCCTGATCATAATTTTAGTGATTTTTTTCTCAATATGATAAATGATTGGGCTCTTAACTAGAGTTAACCTAATTATAGTGATTAATAACCACAATAATAATATTAGCTTTTAGTTTGTTGACATCATAAGCAATATATATAGAGCAGAGGTAATATATAGAGTAGAGAGAGGTAATTTTAATTATTTTTACTAAAAATATATTAAAATAATTAAAAATGTTGATAATGTTATTTTTGTTAATCTGGTTGGAATGGTAGTGATATATGGTAATTTTAATTTAGGTAAAGTTTTTATTATCAAAAGCTGATTTAATTTATATATATTTTTTATAAAAAATAATAATAAAATGATTTCATTTAATGATAATTAGAATTAGATAAAAAAATGATGACTAAAGTTTTAGTCTAATTAAAATTTCATGTGGTGGCATAATATTCATGACAATGTTTTAAAATTATAAATTGATATAAAAAATGCACCCCTTGTCCCTTTGTTAAAACTTGAAAAGTAGAGGATTCACATTAATCCTCCACTATTGACTTGAGATCACACAATGTCATGATGGTATTAACCTACTAGACTATGGGCTCTAATGCATAGCAACTTTTCTAGTCCTCGTGAGTTACTTGAAGTACTAAGTCTTCGTTCGAATTGTACACGAATGCAATAGAATCACCAACTTGAACCTTGTTTCATCTTACCCATAGATTTCTCTTTTTATATAATCCGGTAATGTCCAACCATCTCTACCTCTAACTCTGAACTCATGAGCATGAGATATAGTCTGCATGAGTGTCGAAAGCATACAGGAAGTGATGATTTCCATAGGAATATGTGCATGTTCCATGTAGAAACATTTGGATATCTCTATGGATTTTGTTGATGAAGATGGAATCAATAGGTCATTAATTAAAGCTTCATCTAACTGGATTCCTAGCCATCTTCCTGCCAATGTTATTTCCTATGAAAGTGTAAGTCCACAGAAGCCTGCTTTGGAGTCATTATAAGCTGCAATGTTTTGTTCACTTTGCAATGAACATGTGCTTGAGATGTTAGTTATACTAGAGAGGCCTAGTGGCATGCATGGTAATGCCAATGTTATTTCCTATGAAAGTGTAAGTCCACATAAGCCTGCTTTGGAATCATTATAAGCCGCAATGTTTTGTTCACTTTGCAATGAACATGTGCTTGAGATGTTAGTTATACTAGAGAGGCCTAGTGGCATGCATGGTAATACAACTTTTGATAGGTAGTAAGCTCCATTCAAATTGGCATCGATTGTCTCTGCAAATGCCTTCATTGGATCTTCATCATCCATAATGGTATTTGTTCTTGCAACATTATTAATCAAGACATGGATACAACCACCAAACCATCGTTCTTTGACAACAATCTTAATTTTTCCCAGATGACTAATATCATCATACCCAAAGTGGAAGCAATCAAATAGTAAATTAGAAGCAAATGTGATTTGAAATGACTTCAAGCTTCCCAGTTCCATTTTCAAGCATTTTAATATCTAGCCCCGAAACTTTATATCCTCATTCTATAGCACTGTGGACAAGGCACCTGCCTATCCCATATGCTTTAGAAAATCCTCTAATTATAACACATGAAATTCACTACTATTATCTTAAATTTTTAAATTTTTTTGATAGAGCATCCCTTTTAACTATCCTTTTGATTTCAAGTGGGCAATATTCATCCGTATATTTTTCTACTATAAAGCAAATATAAAATTATCCCATTGTGTCAATGTTATACAATATAGACAGTTTTATAGCATATTAGATGATGTTATGGTTGATATGTTCTTGAATATTTTTAGGACTCTTTAGATATATATCTAAAGAGTCCAAATGCTCATTCAAGACTATATGTAATCCTCATCTAACTTAGCCAGGGATTTGCAATACTATATTTGAGTTGGCTAGCTCCATTTCAAGATATTATGGTTATCCAAGAGGGGATATAAAAAATGAAAAGAAGGATGTTGATGTAGGTTATCCAAGTTGGACATAGAACCAGAGGAGAAACCTAAGGAAAAACTATGTTTCCAGGTCGAACCTTTGTAGAGGTCTGTGACTTCAGAGTAACCCACTGTGTGGCCGTTAAATTTAACTGGATTTCTGTAATTGTGTTAGGTAGGCAGTGTGAGAAGTTCTCTTCATGGTTGGGAGTCTGCTTTTCATGTGATCCCAACCCTATACAAATAATATTAAATGATTAATTCTTCTCCCAATCATTTCAACTGTATATCACATAGAAATACGTTTAAAGAACATACTTTATATAAAAGACCTTAGGTTTCAACATATACATATTCTTGATATCACAGAGAATGTATAGAATCCATAAACAAATTATTTTTCAAAACGTATTACTTTCAAAGTATCACCAAGGAATGTACAAGGGTGTTCAATGAATTAACGTTATTTATTTAAATTCCATGATGTATATCTTGCTCATAATTTTAACAAATTATTAAATAATGATCTAGATTGGATAATTATATTATTTGTCATATATTTTGATGCTTATACAGTGAAAAAACTGAAAGAATCAACTTGTAGGGTCATTTTAATGGGGGGTGGAGAATTCGGGTCTAAAACCATGTCGATCATAACATCTCTTGCTTCATGACTTATTTGAGAAGTCGCATCCATCTCTGATCGCAGGGTTTCGACTCGAAACGGTCGACTCACCAATGGCGGCTCAGGGCGAGGCAACTCCACATCTCGCTTAGTGCCCTTACGTTGATATAATCGACCTCTCCCCGGGCCAAAAAATTATGAAGGAAGGTCATTTTAGCTCATTTTGATAAGTTTTTTTTATGGTCTTGAAGCATTTTACACACACGCCTATCTCCAAAACCCTAGCCTAAGATAATGTTGGTGCATTAAGAGAAAAAATATGAGTCTAGTTTATTTTATTAATGCATTAATTTTATTATTTGTTATTTACTCAATTGGTTAGCAGTGTGAAATTTAGATGGTGTGATAGAATCTTTGTTAGTAACACCCTACTGCAACTATATGAAAAATTATCTCTTAATTCAATGAACCTCTCAATTCAATGAATCTCTGCTCGGGGAATTGTCAACAAAAGGAATATTGCTCTCATGTAAAGGGATGCAATGATGGTATTTGAAAGGCATGCCACTACTTATTGATCACATAAATGACCCTCCAATGGGCGAGGTGGGGATTGCAGGGACAGTGACAAAATGTTGTGTAACAATGGTTCATAGTGGAATGACATATCTTAAATTTGGCTTGGCATTTAATTTTTTTATCATGACTTTCTAACCATAGACTAATATTTTTTTCCAAAATAAATTCGTACAATTTAGCTAAAATGTGGCTAATCATAATGTTCACACAATTAGAAGGAATTTTTTAACCCCACTTTTAAATATAGGTGTAATGAAGCTTTGTGTCTAGGGTTAAGAAAGCCTTGCTTCACTACCAAATTGAAGAGTTTATGTATGTGAGGGATGAAAATAGATCCTCTTTAATAAAATTCAAGTTGATAGCATTTAAAGTATTTATATTTCCCATTTACAAATCACTTAATCCAAAACCTAATGTCTTCCAGATGAAAGATTTTGACTTCTATTGGAGCATTCTAAACATAGTGTCCATGGTGTTTGGATATTCATACAATTTTTTAAGTTAGGAATTTAAATGCTTGAAGGAAATCAAATTATTTCCTTTAGTATTACAAATACTAAATCCTTATAATTAAATCAAATACTAAATTATTTACAAAGTTTTTTCTATCATCCTTATAGGTTAGGAGATGTAAATCTCTATTTAAATCCTTTTAGAAAATATCAATTTGAATTTTATCGAAAAGTAGGTGCCTTCCATTCACACAATTCTCTTGCATGGGGTTTTTTTGCATAACAAAGTTTAGAGTTAAGGTTGATGATATATGATCAAACTTAGGCCATGGCCATTTAAGAGGTAAAAAGTTACTATTTGGTTAGAAATAGGGGTTTCGGATATGACATAATCCACAAAACTACTAGGCCCATGGCACAAGTCATTTGGCAAAGAAAATGACATTATACCTAATTATGGGAGGCAAGATATTAAAAAAATGGCATTATATAGTGAGCATTAGTTTCAAAAAACTATAGTATGTAATTAAATGGTATGTCAATTACCATATTGCCAAGAATTAACAATACACATAACACATGAATTCATGTAGAAATTTACAAAAAACAAGATATCTAAACTTTGAGAAGTTTTAATCAAACATCACATAAAATAACATGTGAATTCCATGAATGAGCATGATGACAAGAATTAATATGGTTCTCTTTAGGAATCTAACATTGTTTTTAAGTGTGGAGATATTTGCGGCTAGAAATAAGCAATAAAACTTGAATAAATTGCAAACATCAAGGACAAGTATAAGTTCCAAGAACCTAGAGCAATGTTGAATACAAAGAATATTAGCATGCAATCAAGATCAAGAAAAAGGAGATTAAGAGTTGAAGAGTCTGGACAAGAAAGGTGGAGATGAAGCTTCACTAACAAATGAACAAGCATGGACCCTTTAGCAAGAAGACAAAATGAAAGCTTAGTTATCAAGTTATTTTATATACCATTATAAGTGTAGCTAAGACTGAGACCAACAGAGGTATCTTATTCATGTTGTGCTTTGATTCATTTCTCCAATAGGGGTATCTTATTCATGTTGTGCTTTGATTCATTTCTCCTTTAAGAGAGGAACTTGAACTTGGAATTAATGAAGAAATATAGAGTATTGTAGAATGTATTATTAGATGTTTTTTGAGATTATGGTGTCTCACTCAAGTTGTGAGATTTATTTAAGATGCAAATCTTATTTATGAGGAAGTTGTTCCAACTCCTAAATAGATTTGTAATACCTTAAATGTATGCCCTTTCTTGCTAATAAATGTTTATTTTCTCCATTTTCTGTCTCTCCTAAATTTTAGTTTTTTCATTTTCTCCATTTTTTGTCTCCTAAATTTTAGTTTTTTTCTCCATTTTGTGTCTCTCCTAAATTTTAGTTTTTTCTTCATTTTCTGTCTGTCCTAAATTTTATTTTTTTTCTCCATTTTGTCTATCCTAAATTTTTAGTTTTTTCTCCATTTTCTGTCTGTTCTAAATTTTAGTTTTTTTCTCCATTTTGTCTCTCCTAAATTTTAGTTTTTTCATTTTCTCCATTTTCTCTCTCCTAAATTTTGTTTTTTTTAATGATTTAAATGAATTTTCAAATACATAAATAGATCTAGAAAACCTTTTAAATACTTAAACATTACAAATTAAACTATTTAGACTATACTAATACAACTTCACTATTATACATTTATAAATTTTAAATATAATATAATATAATACAACTTTACCACTCATGAATTTGGGTCATTCAAGATATAGGGTAATAAGAAGTCAAGAATAAAAAAATTCTATTCTGATCATATAACTTTCATGCAATTGCTTCTATTTTGGTCGCTTATTTGTAAAATATTACACACTCATTATATAAAAGAGTTCAATTTGTAATTGATTTATTCACAGATAATGAGTGGCCGGAGCTGAGCTGCTCCATCTACCGGAAATACCGGAAATTCCAAGTAGATCGGTCAAATAAGATTTAATTTTAATTTTAGGGGTAGAGGAGATTTGACTCCATAATTTATTGAAAAATAAAATATTTAACAATAAAAATTCGATCAACCAAACTATCCTTTAAAAATTATATACTAATTCTTTTAATTAAATAGCAACAAATTTACACACTTGTAGTATATCTATTATGTATATTAAATATTATATCTATTATGTATATTAAATATTATAGGAATAGTTATATTTTAAAGCAATTAAAATCTGATAGTCTATCTATTACAAATATTATATAATTAATTATATTTTAAAGCAATTGGAATTTGATGGTATATCTATTATATATATTAAATATTATGTAATAGTTTGAATATTGATGTGTTTTTATATTTGAGCAGCTCCTCTTCACGGGACCAACTAGGTAAGTGAATACTATACATATTTTTAAATTTTAATATCTAATAAAGAGAGATTTTATAGTGGCCAATTACGATGTAGGTTGGGTTGTTATGTAATATTTTATGTTGTATTGTGTGTAATTAATTATATTTTAAAGTAATTAAAATTTGATGGTATAATTTATGATTATTATAAATCTTTACTAAATTTTGATAAAATCTACTAAATTTTAAAATTTAAACAGATTTCACCAATTTTAAACTTTAAACAAAATTCACTAAAGAAAAATTATTTTCCTTTTTGCTCAATTTTAAACTTTAAACAAAATTCAACAAGGAAAAATTCGTTTAAATTAAATCTCAGAAACTACTGCCCTTAAGTGCATTAAAACAACAATTAAACTGTAGATTCAAGCATTAGAATGTTATATCTCAGTTTAGCTTTCATCTAAGCTTTTGTGGCAGCATAGTGGCTTTGTTTCTTTCTGTTTTTGAAACTAAACGTGATACTGTTGTTACAGGTTTAATCTTTGAACTTTGTCAAATTCTTTAATTCCTAAGCGTGAACTCCGCAAATGAAAAAGATAATTCATGATTTCATCCACTTTCATTTTTGAATGCGAAAGCATGGAATGACAAGCGTGTTTGCGGGCAGCATATAAGTCGTTATATAATAAATTTGAATATCAAAACATTGTTTACAAACATCTTTCCTCAGTATTGAATTTATCTGAATTTTATACATATTGTCTGGATTTATGCATCTATAGCAGTTGTTAAAAAATACATAACTAAACTTAGAAATGAAAATTAGCAACAGCTTTAAATTTTTTGTGGGGGAGAATAGTAAATATTTACCAGCATTGTATCATTTTAGTCACTATGATAATTTACATGCATCAAGAAAACCCGTAAATATAATTTAAATACATGAAAAAAACCAGTAGAACATACCTGTTGAATTCGTTCGGCCGACGAGGGGAGCAGCAGAGCAGCCGGAACGCGCGGACAGCAGCAGCAGGGGACCGGCGAAAATTCCCGGGAATAATGAAACACGTAAAAGAACAGTATTCGCGGG